>CAUYRH010020935.1:0-14619 GCA_963574655.1 Perodicticus potto | reverse complement strand
TGGGGAGGGATGACCTCACCTACTTTGCATATTGCAGGCCTACATAGCACATTTAGAGAAGTTAATTTGCATGTTTCAAACATAGGAATAAAATAAGGGCATTGTATGTTTAAAATCTAGAAAGCACCATGCCATGATGTGGCTTTACTGGTTGACATGCTCTGGGACACGGAAATGTTTTTATTCTTGCCAAGTTTTACTTTCTGCTCATTGGATAGTGAGCGAAGTAGGTTAAGGATCAGATCTCTCCAAAGGAAGGGAAGGAGACCCTCTCAGCAAAGTTTTCTGGTTGCAAGCACTTTGTAGGTAACTGGGAAACATTCAATTGCGCTCTAATTCCCAGAATGTTTGGCAGGGCTTCTCTTCATTGGAGAAAAGGCAAAAGAAATGCTCACACCTGTTATGTGAATGCCCATGGGTGCCAGAGACCACAAAGAGACTGGCTTCCTGGGGAACGGCTTAAATAAATGAGTTTACTCACATACAAGGCCGATTGCAGTCATTTAACAAGAACAAGGCCCAATTCTGTATAAGATGAGGAGCGCCTCCTGGGGACAGCAGCTAGTAACAAGGCAGTGATGGGGTACCAAACTCCATGTCATAAGGGGGAGGGCTTCTAAATTTATATAGAGAGCAGACAGTATTACAAAGTTAGCTCTCTTCAAACACACGACTGCCTCTTGCTATTCATTATTATTGTCACTAACTTACTGAGGAGATGATAGTCCATTTTTAGATTTGAACAAAGATGTCGTAAAATACCCAAATCATTTAAAAACAGTAGGATCATCAGCTAGGGTGCTGGCCACATACACCTGGGCTGACAAGTTCCAACCCGGCCAGGCCTGCAAAACAACAGTGACAACTCCAAGAAAATAGCCAGGCGTGGTGGTGGGCACCTGTACTCCCAGCAACCTGAGAGGCTGAGGCAAGAGAATCACATAAGCCCAACATCTTGAGCTTGCTGTGACTTATCACCCCACGGCACTCTACTGAGGGCAATATCGTGAGACTCCACTCTCATTAGTAATCAAGAAATAAATAAAGACGCAGAGTGGGTCTGAGATACCTAGTTGTAAAAACAGGTGCAGTGCACAAACTGAACAGCTATACGTAGTATTTCCCATTCCTCGAGACAAATGGAGACCCAGGTTGGACACCCATCTGGAAGATCATCTCTCCAGTCTAGGAGGCCCCTGGAAAGTTATTATGTTTGGTGAAACATACTGGTGACCCTGGTAGGTAGAAGGGCACAGTTCCACGGGTGGGGACTGTGAGAGAGAGTTAGGGGGAGACTTCCAGTGCCTATGATCACGAGAGGTGGCCACAGGAGGAAGAGAAAAGAGCACATTTAACCCCACTCTTGGGATCTGAATGCCATGTTTCCTCCAAGGCTCCAGACTAACCCTGTCTCACATGGTCTTCCCTGAGCTTAAGGCAGCTGCCCGTAGCGCTCTCTGTGTGGTTCTTTCATCCAGGCTGATCTCACCACAAGTCCACCCTGTCTCTGCCTCTCCAGCCTAACTCAAAACTCGTCTCCTCCGCAGAGCATTCTTTGAGTTACTCCCTGAGCTCCTGTGCCTGTGTCCTCCACCACTGTGGAGGGATGCAGTTTGCCAGGTGCTAGGCTGGTTGAGGCAAGTTGAACCAAGCAAGTTCCTGTGTTCATGAGAGTTTGTCTGTGGGTGAGTGAGCTGGAACTGACAGTACACATGAGCAAACGAATATAGGGATGAGTGTCATATGGGCAGAGAGTATGTTGGTGAACTTGCATGCGTGTTAGCATGTGGGAGTCTGCATATGTGTGACTCCTGGTGTATAGCTGCATCGGCTGTGTGTATGTTTGAGTGACTGAGTCAGTGGGGATGTACATGAGTGCATTCACGAGAGTTAGTTGCAGCACGTGTGGAAGTGAGTGTGGTCACGTGGGAGCAAAGTTGACATGTGCATAAGTGTGTAAACGAGTGAGGGTTTGTGAATGTGTGTGACTATTCCAATGTATGAGCCTGAGTCTGGTGAGCATTTGAGTGTGAGTGGTGAGTATGTGTGAGAGTACTTGAGTGTGTGCCTACAGTGAGGAGAAGAGTGTTCATGTGGGGTGTGCTCTCTGTGTGGGAGAGATTCTCTTTGACGATATGCTGTAAGCGTGCTGTGAGTGAGCACTTATGCATGGGAGTTGTGCTGTGTGAGTGTATGAATGTGCGTGTGGGCTGTGTGTGAACATGTGCATGTGAGGGCATGCTGTGTGTGAAGCAGCGCGTGAGAACATGTGTTGTGGGAATGTGTACATGTGAGGCTACATGTACTGTGTGTGGAAAAGTATGCACCAGGACATGTGCTGTCTGAATGTGTACATTGAGGGTGTCCTTGATGAAGTGTGTGCTTACACATGTGAATGTGTGCCTACCAGAGAGTGGTGTGTGTGAACATGTGTACATGGGAGGGTATGTTGTGAGAATGTATGCGTGTGAGGGTATTCTGTGTTGTACGTAGGTGTGTGAGACTGTGCTGTGTGTGCACCTGGGCGCAAGAGTTGAAGTGTTGTGAGAGCGTGTGCATTTATGGTGTTGTATGGAAGTGTGTGCGTGTGAGGGTGTGCTTTCTGTGGACATAGGTGGCGTGAGGGTTGTTTTTTGGGGGGTTTGTTGTGCGTGAACATCCCTGCAAGATGGATGTGTGGTGTGATTGTATAGGAGAGAAGGGGTGCCGTGTATGAACATGTGTGCATGTGAGTGTGTGCTGTGAGTATACTGTGGGCACGCTTTGTGCCCGAAAGCATCCAAGGCACACAGCTGTTACCCTACATTGCCCATGGCATTCTGTCCCTCTAATCCTCCAACCTTAGTCTTTGATGTAATAGAAAGAAGGCAGGAAGTTCACCCAGCATCCAGGCTGTGTCCTCCCTGAGGATTTAGTTTGGAAGCTGGGAGAAGCTGGGCTGCACCCAAACCTCACTCACCCTCACTCACCCTCATGCTAGGAGGACCATTTAGTCTGTGCAAGCCACGTTCAGTGGGTCAAATGGGCGAGACAGCACACTCCCTTCCCCCTGGGTTCCTGGTAGATTCATTGAGGTAATAAACGTGCAGCTCTGCCACAAGTTCCAACTCATAGGCACCAGATGTGCTGGTGCCTTTGAGGCCAATTGGGAAGCATGGGCAATTCTGGGCAGGGAGGACTGGATAAGAGACAAGACAGCCTTTCTGCCACTCATAGGCACACAGGGCTGGAAGGGGGAGATGGGGGCTAATGTAGGGTGGGAAAGAGCAGAGGGTTTAGAGAACCTTTAGGAGGCTGAGTCGACAAGACATATTTATCACTGATGAAGGAGGGGGATGGAAGTGCCAAATGTGATGACATGGCCATGCTCTGGCTGAGGGCATGGGTATTCACCCATGGAGGCCCTCATGAGGTAGCAAGAGTCCCTGGATGGCAAATAGGGTGGCTGGCAATGACTGTGGGACCCTGGGTCACCTGGGATGGGCCATGTCTCTGGGGGGTCCCACCTAGTGAAGCTACCTGGGAGGGTCCTCATCTTATACTGAAGGCCTATCCTTGTCTGTTCAACACTGGGCCCTGTCCAGGGCGGAGCCAGTCCTCTTGAGCCAGGCAGGTAGGAGAGAGAGGTCTGCTGCCACAAATTGAAGGAGGGAAGTTCCTACTCTTCCTAAGGAGAGTGAAGTGGCAAGTCCTGGTTCTTCCAAGTGACTATGGTAAAGGTGATAAAAGAGTTGTGGCCCATTAGGGTGACTGCAACAAAAACCAGGCCAGGATGCCCTTTGTCTGCCAATCGTCTGCTCAGACACAGGAGCAGCCGGGGGAGGGTAATGGGAAGATGAAAATGACTGCTATTAGGTATTGATGATCTTTTTGTTGAGGGAAGAAGACAATGTTCTAAAATTAGATTGTGATGATAGATGTACAATTGTGTGACTACACTAAGAATCACAGAATTGTATACTTTCAAAGTGTGAAATACTAATTTCTATGAAGAAGCTACTTTATAATGTTTTCCAAAACTTGAGGTGCTCAAAATGCTCACAGCAGAAGAAATACCCAGGTCACAAGAGTCCTTGAGAGACAGTTAACACTATCTCCCTGCTTCCACACAGGTTACCATGTATTGACATGGAAGGTACATTATTCCATCCTACTGAAGCTGTAATTTTCTTTTTCCTTGACACAGAGTCTGACACTTCCCCCCTAGGTAGAGTGCCCTGATGTCATCCAAGCTAACCACAATCTCAAACTCCTGTGTGAACAGGTCCTATTGCCTCAGGCTCTTGAGCATCTGGTAGTCCAAGTGCTCTCTCACAGTGCCCAGTTACTTTGGAACACCTTCTTCCTCCCAGAGTATTTGCATTACTGGTGTGAGCCACCACTCCAGACTTTGAATTTGGGATATTTTACAAACTATGCTTGGTGGCCACTTGTGGTGCTTCATGCCTGTCATCTTGGCACTTTGGGAGGCCCCATCAGTTATATTGTCTGAGTTTCTGAATTGGAGACCATCCTGAGCACTAGTGATATCCCTATCTCTGGAGATAAAAATGACCAGAAGTTATGCAGGCACTTAGAGTCTCTGCTGAGGGAAAAGGTTTTCTTGATGACAGCACTTGAATTTTTCTGTGAGATATGATACCAGGGCACTCTACCAAGGGCAAGAAAATGAGACTCTGTCTCAAATATGTCAATGGGGAAAACCATTGGTAGAGAACTTATCCCTCATTTTTACTTTTGAGCATAGATCTTCAGTTGAAAATTTCCCCCTAGATTAGATGTCAACTAGAGAAATAATTCCTTCATAGGGAAATTGTTTTCTTACCACCTCTATTAATCAAGCCTTTGGATTTTAGGTAAATATGACCCTTTGGTATCCTACATTTTTAATCAGGCTTTTCCTATGCACACAAAAAGATTCCAAGGATACACTCCACATCTAATTTTGGGTTTCTTCAATCTGGCTAATATTACCTTGCCCCATTCAGACTGAATCTATGGACCAGATATCTCTGGAGAACACCCAAACATTAGATGAACTGGTCATATCTTAATGAACCAATCATAAATTGTTCCCCCCAAAGGGGCTACTATAAGCATCCCCCTTTATGTATTCCCATATTCCATCTATCTTCTGACCTATCCTTATACCATGGCTCTTAGAAACTATACCTAGCAAATTTTCCTTATTTCTTTCTCTTTATTTTTCTTTCTTTCTTCTTTCTTTCTTCTTTCTTTCTTTCTTTCTTTCTTTCTTTCTTTCTTTCTTTCTTTCTTTCTTTCTTTCTTTCTTTCTTTCTTTCTTCCTTCCTTCCCTCCTTCCTTTCTTTCTTTCTTTCTTTCCTTTATTTCTTTCTCTCTCTTCTCTTCTCTTCTCTCTTCTTTTCTATTGTATTTCCTTCTCCTCCTCCTCCTCCTTCTTCTTCTTCTCTTCCTCTCTCTTTCATTATTTATCATGAGACAACCTCTCACTATGTTGTCCAGGCTGGAGCATCATGGCATCAGCCTACAGACCAACAGACCAACTCTTGGGACCACTACAGACCAACATTCAACTCTTGGGATAAAGGGATCCTCTTACTTCAGCTTCAGGAGTAGCTGAAGCTAAAGTCAAGCACCACAACCCTTGAAAATCTTTTCTATTTTTGTACAAACCAGGTGTGTGATCTGAAATGAGAGTATCTTGGTTTTGATCAGACTTGTCTCTAACCCCTGAGCTCAGGGGATCAGCCCACCTTGGCTTCCCAGAACACCCAAGTACTGTAGTCATGTGTGGCAAAAGTCATTGACCTCTACTTAAAAATTTACCCTATTCAGGTCTTTTTTTTTTAAATTTTTATTAAATAATAATTGTGTACATTGGTGCAATCAAGGGGCACAATGTGCTGACTTCACATACAATCTGAAATATTTTAATTGAAATATTTAACATAGCCTTCATGGCCTATTAATCACTATATTAAGACATTTATATTCTACATTTAGTAATTTTCACTTGTACCCTTGCAAGATGCACCGTAAGTGTGATCCCACCAATCACCTACATATAAACCATACTCTTCCACTTGCTTACAAATCCATGATGTGAACAGGAAAAGAAGGATTGTTGAATCCCATGGCAGGATATACAAGCCAACTTTTGGAAGCAGGAATTATTGTGGCAAACAGATTCCCACTCTTTTGTAACAGTTTGAATCAAAGACAAACCCAGATAGCCATTACACATGCTTACACAAAAACATTTGTAACCCAAGGCAACACCCATTGTGACGTCATCCATGATGACCATGTATTGACTTCATCCTGTAATGTCTGGAATGCAGGCTTCTCCTCAAAGAAACTAAGTGGCCTTTTCTGCTCAGTTAAGCTCATATCTCTCAAGGATTTGAACCAAGAAACATCATAGCCCTCCATCCACTGACAGAAATGTGATCACTCACTAGTGCCTTATTAATACTATTGACAGTTCAGATTCCCAGCACTAGGCTGAGATAACATGCAACAACAGTTGAGATTTTGGACAGCCTGATGTATCAAGCTTCAACACACATTACAAAACTTCACGGAATCACTTGAGTAGGAAACTATTACTTTTTTCAGAAAGAGCCTCAAGCTGTCACTTTGTGTAGAGTGCTGTGATATAACATCTAACAGTAACCTACAACTTTTGGTGTCAACCAATTATTCTTCCTCCATCTCCCAAGTAGCTGGGAATGCTGATGCCAATTCAAGGCTATTTTTTGTTGCAGTTTCACCAGAGTAAGTTTTGAATCCACCACCCTCATTATATAGGGCCGGAGCCTTACCCACATTGTCACAAGGAACTCCCATAGAACTCTGTTTCATGAACCAGTTTGACATCTACCCCACAACATCCATTTGAGAGAAGCATACAAATTTATGATTCCTTGGTACAGCCTCAATTTGGTCATAGATTCACAGGTCTTGAACCTGTATAAATTGATTGAACAACCAAGGTAATTCTAGTCTTTTTAGATAAAGAAAATGTTTAATGGTTGGTTTGTTGTATTGTTGTTCATGGGTGTGTGTATGTGTATTTTTGAGATAAGAATTCTGTATGTGGCCCAGTTTAGTTTTTTGTGGCCTCTGCCTAGATTATAACAACTTTAAACCCCAGGATTCAGGTAATGCTCCTGCCTGAGATTCTCATGTGGCTAGGCCTGCACATGCCTGTCAAATGTCTATATATTTTTTCACTTTTTAATAGAGACAGGATCTGAATCTTGCTCAGTCCATTCTCAGTACCCCCACATTCAAGAAATCAACTCATCTCAGACTTTCAAATGGTTAGGATTTTGTAGGTGAGAGCCACCAAGTTTTGTCATTTTCTCTTTCTTTGTTTCCCTTCATCCGTTCTCCCTTTGCCACTCCCCCTCACTTTATCCTTCATTCTCCCAAATGTTTCTCTCTCATTAGCTTGCTATCTCCATTCCTTTATTTCCATCATCACTTTCTTTCCTCTATCTGTCTCTTCTACCATTTAAGGGGAGCTTCTGCAATAAATAAAACAAGTAACTATACAAGTGGTTATTAAATGTATAGTCTTGAACTCTATACTTCAAATGGGTGAATTGTGTGGTGTGTGATTTATACAGAATAGTTATTTTTTAAAGTATGGGCTGTTATCTGTGAAGAAAATAAAGAAAAACCTTCACCAAACATAAGCATAGATGAGCTCCATAGCTCACAACTATGATCCCAGCAATTTAAGAGGCCAACGCAGAAAGATCACTGGAAGCTAAGGTGTTTCAGACCAGACTTAGTAACATAGTGAGACCCAACTTGTCCAAGAAATAAGTGCAAGATTTCCCTATAGTTTTGTCATGGGTGTGTAGTCTCTGCTACTGAGAAGGATAAAGTTGGCAGATCACTTCAGGTCAGCAGCTTGCATTGCCTTGAGCTATTATGGTACAAATTTATTTATTTATTTTTTTTAGAGATAGAGTCTCATTTTATCACATTTGGTTGAGTGCTGTGGTGTCACACAGCTCACAGAACCCTACTACTCCTGGGCTTAAGTGATTATCTTGCTTCAGACTCTTAAGTACCTGAGACAACAGAAACATGCCACCATTCTTGGATATATTTTTGTTGCAGTTTGTCTGGGGCAGGTATTAACCCACCACCCTTGGTATTTGGGGCCAGCTCCCTACCCACTGAGACACAGGAGCTGCCCAACCATTTCTGGGGCAAAAAGTGGAACATTGTGTCAAATCTATAAGATATGCACTGTATAGATGAAGGAAAAGAATGGTAGCATAGAAAATATTTTATCAATGTATCTCTAATGGGATTTATTACTAGAATTGCTAGTCTGTCTCAATATGGGTAAATCAATTAATACAACACAGCTTTAATAGAATCCATAAGAAAAACAACGTGGTGACCTCAACAGATACAGAAAAGAGTTTTGACAGAGGCAAGATATCTTGTTGATAAAATCTTCTAAAAATCTTAGATTAGAAGTGAAAGTCTACAGGACTACTAATAGGATTTAAAGAGTAGTATATACATATAACACGGTATATTCACACAATGGAATGTTTTTCAACAATCTAAAGTAAAGACATGAACATTTATGATACAATAGGAACAAAACTTAAAATCCTTATGATAAGGGAAAAGGAGGGGAGGAGGCAAGATGGCTGCCTGGAGCCAGCTTTCCACAGACTCCATTCCAGAAGGAAACATAAAGGACAGACATTTAGAAAGTAAGCTGATGGTTGGAAACTGAGCCTAGAAAAATGTTTGAAGAACACACATCTCCCCTGCTGAGATGAGCTGTGACCTCAAGAAAAAAAAAACAATAGGTACAAAATCCATTGTCAAGTGGATGGGATTCCCCTCCCTTATAAGAATAGCTCCCAGCATGCTTTCTACAAACAAGTAAGAAGAGGTCAGATCTCCTCCTATTTTATCCCACAAGACAGAATCTCTAAAAGCCAGAACTCCCTCCCCAGAAAGGACACATGAAAGTGCCATGGTACTCTCTTAGCAGGCATAAAACTGAACATAGACTCTACCCACTATTCTGAACTCCCAGAAATGCCCTCCATTCTCACCAAGGTCTGGAATCCTGTCCCCCATGGAGTCGAGGATCTTGGGCATTTTTATATAGGTCTTGATGGGGCTTGGGCTGTTCCAGGTCTGTGTTGGCACAGTGTGGAGCAGTTACTGTGGAGTGAGGGAGTCATACAGGAGAGGCAGAAGTAGTTCCTCGCAGCACAGTGCAGCAGTGGCAGTAGCAGGAGCAATAGGACTCACAGTTCTGGGGGTATTTTGGAAAGACATGTCCCCCCTATCTTTGCAATGAGAGAGAGCCTGGACTCTATTCTGGTGGCATCCACTGGTAGAACAAATTTGAGATGGAAACACAGGCCTTGTAGGCAAAAGGTATACCTGAGGCAGTACTTGCCTGGGAGGGCACTATGTGGACAGAGAATAGAATCCACACATATACAGAGGCAGCATACTCCCAGGGTGAAGCTGAGTCAGAATCACTGCCTTTGTAAGCCCAAAATGCAGCAAGGTCCCAGGGGAGCATAGTGGGGACAAAAGCATGCATGGCAACAGCACCAGATAATGGCAGAAACTGAGAGCCATTTCTGAGGTCTAACCCCACCCACCCAAACACAGAGTGCAAATGAGTCTGAGCCCTATGAGAATTGGCCCAGTGTCAGGGGTACATGGAGTGGCTAAATCACAGTTTCTGTGAACTCAAACAGAACCTGGCCTGTAGGAGAATATCGCTAGGACAGAAAGGCCAATTCTGTAAGAATATAAGTAGCAGCAACATTAATCTGGGGCAGGGCTGGAACTGAGTGAAACTCCCCAGCTTCCATTAAGCACACAATGTTGTCAGCCTCCAAGTCCCCCCTGCCCAATGTTGGCAGAGTGCAGTCCTGACCAAGGAGACATAGATCTCCCTATGACTGAGGCAGTCACAACCCACTGGAGCATGTGCTCCTTGGAGGGTACTGCGTCACAGATCTGTGACATTACCAGTGACTGAGTGCTACAGAGATGCAACGTGGGGAAGGAGGAATCGACCTTTCCTGAATGATTCATTTGCTGGGTGGGCCAATCTCCACAGAAAACCAGAAAAATTCACACTCCTGTCAGCAGATCACACTCCTGCTAACTATTTGCTTTAGAACTTTTGAACTCTCCAACTTGAGATTGTGTGACTGTGACAATTGATTTGGAACTTTTGTCCTGGGCCAATCAACTGAGGACTATCCAAGGTTGTACCCTGTTTGTGTTGTTGTGGGAATGTTTGAGTTTCCTTTTCCATTTGTTTCCAATGGACACCAGGGTGTCTTAGCTGCTGGGATTTCTCCACAGTTGAAACTTCAAGCAAGAGTTGCTGATTCACTAGGATTGGACAGAGACCATATTAAAACAAGACAGACCCACTTAGCCTGCTTACCACATCAAGCAGGAACCCAGTATCTCAGGCCGTAGTACAGTACAGATACTTTGTAAAGCTATAGGGGAAAATTTGCAGGCACCACTCACAGCTATTTGTCAAAGGGCTGATTGATCACTACTTCAGGAAACCCCAACCCAGTTTCACCTTATCTGCTCATCTTGCCAAATGCAGAAAAATAATCATGGGACAGAATCAGTAAAAAAAACTCCAGAAACATTAATAATCAGAGTAGATCAACTCCCCCAAGTAAAAACAAGGCAGACATTCAAGAATATCCCATTCATAAACAAATGGCTGAGATGTGAGGAATCAAATTCAGAATTTGGATTGCAAATAAGATTAACAGAATGGAGGTAGGCTGGAATTAGAAATTCAAGCAGCATTTCAAAACTAGTCTCAAGAATTCAATGAATTCAAACACAAAATACCAAAGATTTTGAAACATTGAGGTAAGAACTTGCAGCTCTCAAAGACCTGAGAAATACAGTAGAATTCCTCAGTAGCAGAAGTAAGCAGGCAGAAGAAAGTATGTCTGTAATTGAAGATAAAGCTTTTGAATGATCAAACACTCAAAAAGGAAGAGAAGTGGAGAGCAAAAAGAGATCATTCTCTCAGGGAGCTGTGGAACAGTTCAAAGAAATCTAATATTCGCCATATGGGAAGTGCTAAGGCCAATGAGAATGCTTCAAAGGGCTCAGATGTTCTACCTCAATGAATAATCGAGTAGAACTTTCCAAACATGGCAAGACATTTGGAAAACCAGATAGCAGACAGTTTCAAAATCCCAACACGACTCAACCCAAATAAAGCATCTCCCAGACATATTATTATTAACTTCACCAAAGTTAATATGAAGCATAAAATTCTGCAAGCAGCCAGCAGTAAGAAAAGAATAACCTATAAGGGAAAGAATATTTGAATGACTGCGGATCTTACTGCTTAATAACAGAGAAGAGGGTGGTTATCTATGTTTAACCTCTTAAAAAAAATAACTTTCAACCTAGGATCCTATATCCAGCTAAACTGACTATCAATTATGATGGAGAAATTAAATCCTTTAATGATATTCACAAGTTGAAGAAATTTTCCATAACTAAACCAGCTCTCCAGGATATTCTCAGACCTATCCTCCATAATGACCACCACAATCCTGTACCACCAAACTAAACACACTCAGAAACTTTTGATCAAATTCCATCTTCTACTGTGGTGAAAGCATTACAAATGTCCATTGGACTTTCACAAAATTCAAAACCCTGAATACTACTAGACTTGTCATTACTCTGAATTAATGTGAATGACTTAAATTGTCCTCTGAAGAGGCACAGGTTGCCTGACTGTATACAAAAACTCAGGCCAGATATATGCAGGATATACATATTTTGTCTTAAAATATAAATAAAGACTCAGAGTGAAGCGATGGTCATCTATAATTCAGGCAAATGGCAATCAGGAAATAGCAGGTTTTGCAATTTTATTCACAGAAACAATAGGCTTCAAACAAACAAAAGTAAGGAAAGATAAGGATTGGGCACTTTCTATTTGGTAAAGTTAACACTCAACATAAATGAGATTTCAAGTATTAACAGTTATGATGCCAACCAGAATGTGCCACCATTCATAAGAGGGACTCTAACAGACATGAGCAATTTGATTTCCTCCAGCACCATAATTGTTGGAGATTTTAACACCCCTTTCACAGGGTTGGATTTATCAGCCAATAAGAAACTCAGGAAAAGGCAGAGCCTGTGGCTCAGTGGGTAGGGCACAGGCCCCATATACTGAAGGTGGATGGTTCAAACACAGGCCTGGCCAAATTGCAACAACAACAAAGTAGGCATGTGTTTTGGCAGACATCTGTAGTCCCAGCTACTTGGGAGGCTAAGGCAAGAGAATCACATAATCCTACAAGTTGGAGGTTGCTGTGAGCTCTTTGACACCATGGCACTATACAAAGGGTGATAAAATGAGACTCTGTCCCTACACCCCCCCACACACACAACAGAAAAAGTAAATAATAAACTTAGCAAGAAATAGGTAGATAATTGTCATTTCTCAAACTGATATAGGCCAACCACAGCAAACCCACTTCCAATATAGTATAGAACAGAGTTAAATTGAAATCATTTACATTCAGATCAGGAACAAGGGAAGGTTTCCCATTGTCTCCACTGCTTTTTAACATTGTAATGGATGTGTTAGCCATCACAATCAGGCAAGAAAAAGCAATAAAGAGTATACATATAGGATCACAGGAGACCAAACTTGCACTCTTTCCAGATGATATGATTGTAAATATGGAATGCCCCAGCGATTCAACTACAATAGTCATAGAAGTGATCAAGCAATACAGCAGTATCTCAGGTTACAAAATCAATACTCACAAATTTGTAGCATTATATACAACAATGTTACTCAGCTGAAAAAACAGTCAAGGATCAATACCTTTCACAATAGTGCTAAAGAAGATGAAATATTTGGGAGTTTACCTAAGAAAGGACATGAAAGTTCTCTATCAATAGAACTATGAAACTCTAAAAAAGAGAAACAGCTGAAGATGTTAACAAATGGAAAAACATACTATGCACATGGCTGAGAAGAATCAACATTTTCAAAATGTTCATACTACCTAAAGCAATGTACAATTTTAACGAAATCCCTGGTAAAGCACCACTATAACACTTTAAAGAACCCAAAATAATAATATGTTGATATGGAATCAGAAAAACACTCGCATTGCAAATGATTACTCAGAAATAAAAGCAAATCAGGAGGAATCGTGCTACCAGACCTCAGACTATACTATAAATCAACAGTAATTAAATGGCTTGGTAGTGGCAGAAAAACAGAAAGGTGGACGTATGTAACAGGATAGAGAAGCAAAAGATGAATCCAGCTACTTAACATCATTTGATCTTCAATAAGACAATTAAAACCATTCAGTGGAAAAAAGAAGTCTTATTTAACAAATGGTAGTGGGTGAACTTGCTGGTGAACTGTTCAGGTTGGAAACTGTTCAGGTCGGAAATTAACCTCATTATTAACTAAGATAGACTCACACAGGATTAAAGATTTGAACTGAAAACATGAAACTATAAAAATACTAGAGGAAAGTACAAGGTATACACTTGAAGAAATCAGCCTGGATGAATATTTTATGAAAAGGATCCCCAGGGCAATTGAAGCAACACCAAAAATATATTCTGGGATCTGATCTGCAGGGACTCTCACGTGGCTCCACTCCATGCCCCACTGGCACTCATCCCACCACCAGCTGTGGACAGGAACTCAATGGGGAACTCCATGAGTCTCCAATCCGTGCCCCTGTGGACAGGGACTCCACAAGGACCACTGTGCAGCTCCAATATTCACAATGCTGGACCTCAGCCAGCAATCCAATGAGGTCAGGGACTCTGCCAGGTCGCTGTGTGGCTCTGCTCTGTGCTCCCACCGGGCCTCTTCCCACCATGGCCAGGAACTCCTCAAGGACCTCTGCATGGCTCCACACTGTGCCCTGCTGGGCCTAGGCCCACCACATGCCCTGGCCAGAAACTCCACCAGGAAGCCACTGGGCCTCCACTTGCTACCAGTTCTGCCCAGGGACTACAACTGTAACCACACAACCCAAGCACCCCCACACCCACTGGACTTCCACCTGTCCACTCCCACCTGGAACTCCAGTCACACAACCCACGTCTTCCTGTATCCTCTCTGCCTCCGCTCTGGTCCCACCCATCTCGCCAAGCACTCCAGAGGCCTGGTGACCCATGCCCCTACGTCCAGAGCCCTCCACCCAGCCAGAGAATGCTGGAGGTGCAGGCTCTCTTTTCCAAGGCCACCTTTTACTGGGTGCTCCCAGAACCATGTGCACTATTCCATTCCAATTCCAAGTCCCTGGGCAGAACTGACAGCAATGCAGGCGTGCCACACTCTGGATCTGCTCCCACAGCCAGACATAACTGTCTGGGGCAGTCCCAGAGGAGCTAAACAGGGTCACTCCCTACAAAGATCCAGCATCAACAGAGCGATTCCAATGGTGTATAATATTGGAGAGACACCTCCCCAACTCTGAGGATGTTCAGAGGCAACAGTGAAAAACTATCATGAGATGGAAACTACAGAAAAACTCTGGCAATGTGAATAATCAAAGTAGATCATCTCCCCAG
>CAUYRH010020933.1:0-16917 GCA_963574655.1 Perodicticus potto | reverse complement strand
CTTATAAGCACTCTGTATGTTTGGGGGAGACTGAGTCCTTTGTCTATCAGTTACAATGTTTTCCCCAATGGTACACTTTCAATTGTGCTTAGGGTGGTTTTTTTTTTTTTTTTTTTTTTTGTAGAGACAGTTTCACTTTATCGCCCTCGGTAGAGTGCCGTGGCATCACACAGCTCACAGCAACCTCCAACTCCTGGGCTTAGGTGATTCTCTTGCCTCAGCCTCCTGAGTAGTGGTACTACAGGCACTCGCCACAACGCCCAGCTGTTTTTCTGTTTTGCAGTTTGGCCGAGGCTGGGTTTGAACCCGCCACCTTTGATATATGGGGCCGGCGCCCTACTCGATGAGCCACAGGCGCCGCCCTTCATGGTGTATCTTTTTCCAGCCTTTTACTTTCTTTCTTTCTTTTTCTTTTTTTTTTGAAACAGAGCCTCAAGCTGTCACCCTGGATAGAGTGCTGTGACATCACAGCTCACAGCAACCTCCAATTCCTGGGCTCAAACGAGTGTCTTGCCTCTGCCTTCCAAGTAGCTGGGACTACAGGTGCCCGCCACAACACCTGGCCATTCTTTGGTTGCAGCCGTCATTGTTGTTTGGCAGGCTAGGGCTGGATTAGAACCCGCCCACTCAGGTGTATGTGGCTGGCGCCTTAGCCCGTTGAGCCACAGGCGCAGAGCCTCCAGCCTTTTACTTTCAATATATTTGTCTCTGACTCTAACGTGCATCTCCTGTAGACAATACAGTAGTTCCTCCTTATCTGCAAAGGATATGTTGTAAGACTGCCATTGGTTGCCTAAAATTTAGGATAGTACAGAAACTTATATACACCATTTTTTTCCTATACATATATACCTATGGTAAAGTGTAATTTATAAAATAGGTAGAGTAAGAGATTAACAACAATAATAAGGTAAAACAATTAAAATATACTGTTTACATTTTCACAATGTAAGCGTCATTCTTACTGTGCTCTCAGTAATCTCAGCACATAATTTTTTTTCTTTCCTTAACAAGTCATTAACTTTCACTTTTTCACGTAATAAAACTACTTCTTTTATATTCCAATAGCTTCTCTTTGGCATATCTGAATTGCTGGCACCACTACTCTTAAGCACTGGGGCCATTATTAAGTAAAATAAGGTTACTTGAAAGTAAGCAATGCAATACTGTGAGAGCTAATCTTATAACCAAGATAGATACTAAGTGACTAACAGGCAGGTAGTATTTATAGCATGGATATGCTGGACAAAGAGATGATTCAAATCACAGGAAGAATATAGGAGGATGACATGAAATTTCATAACATTATTCAAAATGATGTGTAACTGAAAACTTATGAATTGTGTTTTCTAGGTTTTTCCATTTAATATTTTCTGGTTGTGTCTGACCATAGGTGACTGAAATTGCAGAAGCATAAACAGTTAAGGGTGGACTACTAAATATGTGTTTTCTTCTACAGATCCCTGCTTTTAAGGTGGAGAGTTTAAAACATTTTCACTGACTGTAATTAGTAGTAAGATAGAATTTACATCTTCCATTCTGCTATAAGTTTTGTATGTCTTATGTCTTTTTATTTTAAACCTCAATTCCTCCATATCTGCCTTCTTTTGTACTATATGGACTTTTTTTTTTAAGATTCTGAAAACCTTTAATTCACATATAGCAATTTATACATTATAGCAAAATTTGCATTATTTAAGTATATGAACTTTTTTAAGTGTACCATTACTCCCCTTGCTGCTGCTTTTACCAAATATTTTTGGGTTATTTTCTTCATGATTTCCCTAAAGATTACCATTAATATTTTAATTTATAACAATCTGCTTCAGATTAATGCCAACTTAATTTTAATAGTATACAGAAGTGCTCCTCTATAGCTTCATCCCCCATCCTCCATGTTATGTTGTTATTGTCACAAACTACATTTTAAACACTGTATAACCATTAACAGAGATTTATTACTATTGCTTTATTCAGCTGCTTTTAATTTTTTTTTTTTTTTTTTTTTGAGACATAGCCTCAAGCTGTCGCCCTGGGTAGAGAGCTGTGGCATCACAGCTCACAGCAATCTCCAACTCCTGGGCTTAAGTGATTTTCCTGTCTCAGCTTCCCCAGTAGCTAGGACTACAGACAGCCGTCACAATGCCTGGCTATTTTTTGGTTGTAGGTGTCCCTGTTGTTTGGCAGGCCTGGGCTGGATTCGAACCCGCCAGCTCTGGTGTACATGGCTGGGGCCTGAGCTACAGGCGCCGAGCCTTCAGCTGCTTTTAAATCAGATAGGAAAATAAAAGGAAATACAAACAAAAATTCATGTATGTACACTTCATCTATATTTACCTGTGAAGTAGCCTTTTTTATTTTTACCCTTTTGAGACAGAGTTTTACCCTGTCAACCTGGGTAGAGTGCCCTGATGTCATATCTCATAGCAACCTCAAACTCTTGGTCTCAGGTAATTCTCCTGCCTCAGCCTCCCTACTAGCTGGGACTACAGGTGCCCACCACAAGGCCCAGCTAGTTTTTCTATTTTTAGTAGAGACAGGGTCTTGAACTCCTAAGCTCAAGAAATTCGTCCTTAACCTCCCAGAGGGCTAAGATTATAGGTGTTAGCCACCATGTGCAGCTGGAGTAAACTTTATCATGTGGATTTATTTTCGTCATGTCAATCAAGTTGCAGTCCAGGGTCCTTTTACTTTAGCCCAAAGAACTCCTTTATTTTTGTAGAGCCAACTCTGCTAATGCCAAACTATCAGTTGTTGTTTACCTAAGAATATTTTACTTTGCTCTTCATTTTGAGGGAATATATGATTCTGAATATAGAACCCTTGGTTGACAGAGTTCTTTAAACACTTTGAATGTATCATTTCAATACCTTTGGTTTCTAAGGTTTCTAATAAGAAACAAGCTGTTAATCATATTAAAGATTGCTTGTTTGTAATGAGTTGTTTCTTGTTGCTTTTAAGATACTCTTTATTTTTAGAGAATTTGATTATAATGTGTGTGTATATATATATATATACACACACACATACATACACATACACACACATACATATATATGGATCTCTGAGTTTGACCTACTTGGAGTTAGCTGGGCTATTTTGATGTGTACATTACTGTTTTTAGTCAAATTTGGGAAAATTCCAGCTATTATTTCTTCAAATATTTTTTTTTCTGGATGTCAAATGATCTTTCATTGAAATATTTCCTTTGTACTTTTTTTTTTTTTTTGTTGCAGCCGTCATTGTTGTTTGGCGGGCCCCGGCTGGATTGTACGTGGCTGGCACCTTAGCCCGCTGAGCCACAGGCGCCGAGCCTCCTTTGTACTTTTTAGCTAGCTGGGCTTTTCACTGCACTACTATTGATGTCATCTATGATGTCACGAGGATGGCGGCCATCAACATCTGCAGCCCACACACTGGGAAGTGAGATCCCCAGGATTTCTTTAATGATTCCAGACAGTTCTTTGACTAAACTTTGGTGCTATATGGGTCAGGCAATGATGATAACCTCATCAAAAGTGCTATTTCCACTATGTTTAATGTTTTCTGTTTCTTTCTATCTCCTAGGAGTTCCTGGAGGGCTTTGATGATCAGGGTACAGGCAGAAAGTACCACTTCAGTCTGGGCCTGTCTTTCTGGACAGTCAGTTTCACTATGATCTTCAGTCCTTGGTTGCCTTGGTGATGTCATCGCCAACCTTTTTGGGGGACAGACCCAGGGGTCTTGGGGGCCAAGGCAGAAATGGCACCAACTTCACTACTGATGGACCTCAAGTACACAACTTTGATCTCACTGGGGTCAAACTTCAGTGCCATGGTGGAGGTGGCTAGTGTCGGATGATCCTGGATTCAGGAGAACCAAAGAAAGTTGCACCTTTGCCTCCTCTGATCTATTTCTTCAAATATTCTTTCTGCCGCTTTCTCCTTTCCAGGGATTTCCATTATGTGCAAGTTGGCACTCTCATTATTATTATTCTTATTTTTTGAGACAGAATCTCACTCTGTTGCCAGGCTAGAGTGCCATGGCATTGGCCTAGTCACAACCTCAAACTCCTGGGTTCAGGCAATCATCCTGCCTTAGCTTCCTGAGTAGCTGTGACTACACGTACCCACCACAACATCCAGCTATTTTTTTCTATTTTTAGTAGACATGGGAGGATGTCACTTTTGCTTAGGCTAGTCTCAAATTACTGAGCTCAAGGGGTCCATCCACCTTGGCCTACGAGAGTACTAAGATTACAGGTATGAGGCTCGGCACCTGTGGCTCAACGGGCTAAGGCGCCAGCCACGTACACCTGAGCTGGCGGGTTCGAATCCAGCCCGAACCTGCCAAACAACAATGACGGCTGCAAACAAACAAAAAAAATGGCCAGGTGTTGTGGCGGGCGCCTGTAGTCCCAGCTACTTGGGAGGCAGAGGCAGGAGACTCACTTGAGCCCAGGAACTGGAGGTTGCTGTGAGCTGTGATGCCTTGGCACTCTATCCAGGGTGACAGCTTGAGGCTCTGTCTCAAAAAAAAAAAAAAAAAAAAAAAGATTACAGGTATGAGCCACTGCACTTGGCCTTATGTTGGCACTCTTCCTGGTGTCCTACAGGTCTCTGAGTCTCTGTTAACGTTCTTTCATTATTTTTTTCTTTCAGTTCCTCAGAATGAAATATTTTAATTGAACTATTTTCAAGTTTATTGACTCTTCTGCCCACTCAAATCTGTTCACTCCTCTAGTGAATTATTCATTTCAGTTACTATAGTTTTAATTTCAGAATTTCTATGTGTTTCCTTTTTAATAATTTCTATCTCTTATTGATATTTTCCACTTGGTGAGATAATATTCTTAGACATTAATACTTTTTTGTCTTTTCTTTTTTTTTTTTTTTTTTGAGACAGAGCCTCAACTGTCACTCTGGATAGAGTGCTGTGGCATCACAGCTCACAGCAACCTCCAATTCCTGGGCTTAAGCGAGTCTCTTGCCTCTGCCTCCACAGGTGCCCACCACAACGCCCAGCCATTTTTTGATTGCAGCTGTCATTGTTGTTTGGCGGGCCCGGGCTGGATTCGAACCCGCCAGCTCAGGTGTACATGGCTGGTGCCTTAACCCACTGAGCCACAGGCGCCAAGCCAATTCTTTTTTTTCTAGAGACAGAGTTTAACTTTGTCACCTTGGTAGAGTGCTGTGGCCTCATAGCTCACAGTAAACTCCAACACTTGGGCTCAAGGGATCTTCTTGCCTCAGTCTCCCAAGTAGCTGGGACTACAGGTATACACCACAACACTTGGCTAATGTTAGAGACGAGGTCTTGCTCAGGTTGGTCTCTAACTCTTGAGCTCAAGCAATCCCCCTGCCTTGGCTTCCCAGAGTGCTAGAATTACAGGCATGAGCCACTATACCTGGCTTCTTTTTAGTTTCTTTTTGCTCTTTTTACATATTAAAAATAGCTGGCCTAGGCTGGTGTGGTGGCTCACACTTGTAATCCTAGCACTCTGGAAGGCTGAGGAGGGTGGATTGCTTCAGCTCAGGAGTTTAAGACCAGCCTAAGCAAGACTGAGACATCATCTCTACTAAAAATAAAAACATTAGCTGGGTGTTGTAGCCCCCATAGTGGCAGCTGCTTGGAAGTTGAAGCAAGGGGATCACATGAACCCATGTGTCTGAGGTTGCTGTATCTCTACCCAGGGCACAGAGTGAGACTATGTTTCAAAAAAACAATAAAAATAAGAGTAAGAAATAAGAAAAACAATTAAAATACCTAGCTTAAAGTCTTTGTCTAGTAAGTCCAGCATGTGGGCTTCCTCAGAAACAATTTCCAGTGATTATTATTATTATTATTGTTATTTTTGCTGGCTTCTTCAGGCAAGTCTGGTTTTAATTTCATTAAATCTCCAGGAATTTTATCAGGTAGAAGGCATATCAATGCAGACAAATGATGCATTTTTAAGTTGAAGTTTTTGTTATTTCCCTATGGAGTGACCAATCCATTCACCTGAATTTTCTGCCAAATGCAAATAAAGAAAATAACAAAACAGGTTGGGAAAGGTGGCTCACACCTGTAATTCTAGCACTCTGGGAGGCCAAGGTGAGTGGGTTGCCTGAGCTCAGGAATTAAGAGACCAGCCTGACTAAGAGCGAGACCTCATCTCTAAAAATAGCCAGCCATTGTGGTGGGTGCCTGTAGTCCCAGGTACTTGGGAGGCTGAGGCAAGGGGATCATTTAAGCCTAAGAGTTTGAGGTTGCTGTGAGCTATGACACCATGGCACTCTACCAAAGGTGACAAAGCAAGACTTTGTCTCAAAAAAGAAAAGAAAAAACAAAAGAGAATGGAAAGAACAAGGTAATAGTTTTATGTAACATTATGAAACAATTCTGTGTACAAATGAAAACACTATTTCCTTTCCCAGAACTTGGCTTTCAGGATTTGAACATTTGGGATTTTGATTTTTAGGATTATGGATGTTAGGTATTTTAGACTTTGAACTATCTGTAATAAGCCAACACTCTAATCTCCACCACTAATCAGTGACCAGGTAATTTCACTTTTCACTGAGTCCCTTGTATCTGCTTCTTTCTTATCACACCCCTTTCTGTCTTCAGTTAGGCCTTCCTAGTCTTTCTCTTTAAGTAATGACAGGTTGTCACATTGGGGTCCTGCCTTCATAGGCCTCCAAAGCTACATGCCCCTGCCAGGTCAAGCTTCCCTGAGGACAGCTCTAGCAGTGCTCTTCTGCTCATGGCCTCTCAGTGGCTCATCCAGAAGCCTCACTGTTCACTAAAAATGTTCTGGGACCCAATCTGACCCTTTCTTTCTAGGTTTGCCTTCAACTACTCTCTTACATAAACTTATTCTTCAATTAAATCCATCTATTTATTTTCCTTTAAATTATCCTTTTCTACCTCCGGAACTTTTGAAAATATTTTGGTAAAATATGTATAATATAAAATTTGCCTTCTTAACTATTTTAAAGTGTTCAGTCTAGTGGCCTTAAGTCATTCGCAGTGTGGTACAACCATTGCATTGTTTCTCTACATATCTTCTAATTATTTTGTGACAAAATTGGACAGTTAAAATAGTATAATGCAGCAACTCTGAAAATCAGATTCTTACCCTTCCCTGGGGCTTTTGCTTATTGTAATTAGCATTGTTTAGTAATATTTTGAAATTAATTCTGTAAAGTCTGTTTCTTTGTTATATGGGGCCACTGAAGTCTCTACCTGGACTAAATCTCTTTGCCAAAGAGTTCAACCAAGTCTTTGCTAAGGGGCTGTGAGAGAGAGAGAGAGAAAGAGAGCGCATGTGCATGCTTTCAACATTCATTTAGGCAGTTTGCAATTCTGCCTTAGTCTTCACTTCTTGCTTGCATGGAGCATCAAGGTCAGCCAGAGGTGGAGCTTTGGACCTTCTCAGGTCTTCACTGAGAACGTCAATAGCCCTATACATGCAAGTAGTCTTTTAGATTTCCAAAAATAGGTCACTTTCCAAAGAACCCATGGATATTTCCTTTAGTTTCTCCTTTTAAACTTTTTGATAAGTCTACTGTTTGCTTCAACTGTTATTCATCACCTAAGACAGTGGTGAAGTTAAAACTCTTGCTTGTAATTGCTTTAGAAAAACACACCCAGGGAGAAAATTGTAACACTGGGCATACTCCAAGCCAGGTTAAATAAAGACAATCCTTTCTCCTGGTGTCTTTCGGTGAACCTGCCAGACATATAAATAATGAAAACTCTTTGGGATTGAGGTTCTTAATGAACTCCAGCTGTATTCTGTGCCCTCTGACAACAGGAATGCAGAGCTGTTATCTTTCAAGATTACTATTGAGTTGGAAGAGTGGGGGCGAGAATAAGGCAAGTTAAAACACTATCCTTACCTCAGTTAGCTATTTTTCTTGAATGAGCTCCTGAAAACCTTTAGTTCATTTCTAGAGTTCTGAAAAATGTGACTGTACCAATTTTTGTGGGTTTTTTTTTTTTATGTAACAGCAAGTTTTCAGAGGTTTTTACCTTTTTGCTATCAACCTGACATTTCTTTCTTTCTTTTTTCTTTTTATTAAGATAGAGCCTCACTTTCTTGTCCCTTAGAGCGCCATGGTGTCACAGCTCACAGCAACGTCAAACTTGGGCTCAAGCAATCCTCTTGCCTCAGCTTCTCAAGTAGCTGGGACTACAGGCACCTGCCACAATGCCTGGCTATTTTTTAGAGACGGGGTCTAACACTTGCTCAGGCTGGTCACCTGGCATTTCTTTTTTTCAAGACAGAGCCTCACTTTGTTGCCCTCTGTAGAGTGCTGTAGCTTCATAGCTCACAGCAACTTCAAACTCTTGGGCTTAAGTGATTCTCTTGCCTCAGCCTCCCAAGTAGCTGGGACTACAGGCACCTGCCATTACATCTGGCTATTTTTAGACAGGAGGTCTCGCTTGGCTTAGGCTGGTCTCGAACTTGTGAGCTCAGGCAATCCACCCGCCTGGCCTCCCAGAGTGCTAGGATTATAGCCATGAGCCACGGTGCCCGACCCTGGCATTTATTTCTAAGAAAATTTCTTAAGTACTAGGATCACTTACTTTCAATTTTTTTTTTTTTTTATTTAGACAGAGTCTTATTATATTGCCCTCAGTAGAGTGCTGTGGTGTCACAGCTCAAAGTAACTTCAAACTTTTGAGCTTAAGCGATTCTCTCGCCTCAACCTCCCAAGTAACTGGGACTACATGGACCTGCCACAATGCCCAGCTATTTTTTGCTGCAGTTGTCTTTGGTGTTTAGCAGGCCTGGGCTAGGTTCGAACCCACCAGCTTTGGTGTATGTGGTTGGTGCTGTAACCACTGTGCTATGGGTGCTGAGCCCAAGTTTTTTTTTTTTTTTTTTTTTGAGACAGAATCTTACTATGTTGCCCTCAGTATGGTGTCACAGCTCATAGCAGCCCCCAGCTCTTGGGCTTAGGTGATTCTCTTGCCTCAGCCTCCCGAGTGCTGGGACTACAGGCACCTACCACAATGCCCGGCTATTTTTTTGTTGCAGTTTGGCCGGAGCCAGTTTCAAACCTGCCACCCTTGGGATATGGGGCGGGTGTCCTTACTCACTGAGCCCCAGGTGCCTCCCGAGCCCAAGTATTTTTTTTTCTCCTTTTAAAAATTTTCCTTTATTATATTTAGCAAGAGCAAAAGGAAAGGTAAGTCAGGACTCCAAGTATTTTTTTTAAGAATTTAATTTCTATTACTTATTCTGTCTGGCCTCATTTGAATAATGGTCAGCTTAGCTAAAATCAAAACTTATTTATTTATTTATTGAGACAGAGTCTCAACCTGTTGCCCTGGGTAGAGTGCTGTGGTGTCATAGCTCACAGCTACCTCAAACTCTTGGGCTTACGTGATTCTCTTGCCTCAGCCTCCCGAGTAGCTGGGGCTACAGGTGTCCACAACAACACCCAGCTATTTCTTTGTGCAGTTTGTCATTGTTGTTTTAGCTGGCCCCGGGCCAGGTTCGAACCCGCCAGCCTTGGTGTATGTGGCCAACGCTGTACCCACTGAGGTACAGGAGCTGCCCTCAAAATTTATTTTTTAGTGAATTATTGCTTTTACTTCTCACTTCTTAGGAATTAGCAATTAATCTTGCTAATACTTGTCCTAATTATATCAATAATCCAACTGTGATGATGCAATATAAATATTTCTCATAGGTATTATTAAAAATTAAGAGATACTATAATATATAGCCATGCCTATATGAACAAATGGGTATGGCTAATATAAAAGAATTGTGTTCCAAATAAACCATGAGGGACTTAGAGATAAGCTTGAGTGCTATTAAGACAAAATCCTATTAAAATCAATTTGTGAAACTCATAATCCTTTAATCCAGTCTAATCTGTTCTGATACCTGAAACCCCTCATTATCAAAAAGCACATTTCAAAAACAATAATTTTATTAGAAAGGAGATTTGGAGGGAGTAGAGGTTAAAGTCTAAAAAAGTTTTCTAAATTTTATGACTGAGAGATCACTGGTAAGTATGACACAGGGTGCCCATAAAGTTGATGTGCAATTTGCAATGTAAAACTCTTTTAAAATGCACACGAACTTTATGGACACCCTGTATTTAACTTTTTTGTATTTGTGGGTTTACAGTTTTCATTAAATTTGAGAAACCTTAGCTTGTTTTTTTTTTTTTGAGACAGAGCCTTAAGCCGTCACCCTGGGCTTGGCATCACAGCTCACAGCAACCTCAAACTCCTGGGCCCAAGTTATTCTCTTGCCTTAGCCTCCCAAGCAGCTGGGACCACAGGCGCCTGCCACAACGGCCAGCCATTTTTGGTTGTAGTTGTCATTGTTGTTTGGCAGGCCTGGGCTAGATTCGAACCCGCCAGCTCTGGTGTATGTGGCTGGTGCCCTAGCCACTTGAGCCACAGGTGCTGAGCCGAGAAACATTAGCTTTTATATCTTCAGACATTTTTCTAGCCCAGCAACTCTGCACCCCCTGCCAAACACTCTTTTTGAGACTCTACATATATATCAGGTTGCTCAAAGTTGTCTACCAGCTTGTGGGCATCATTTTCATGTTTTATAAAATTCTTTTTTACTCTCTGTTTCACTTTGGACAGTTTCTATTGCTATGTCTTCAAATATACTAATCCTTTCTTCTGCAAAATTTTTGGGCTATTATTCAACCTACTGTTTTTTTTTTTTTTTTTTTTTTTTTTTTTTTTGAGACAGAGTCTTATTTTGTCACCCTGGTAGCGTGCGATAGCATCATAGCTCACAGCAACCTCAGACTCTTGGAATCAAGCAATTCTCTTGCTTCAGCCTCCTGAGTAGCTAGGAGGCACCCACCACGATGCCTAGCTATTTTAGAGACGGGGTCTTGCTCTAGCTCAGACTGGTCTCAAACTCGTGAGCTTAGGCGATCCGCCTACCTCAGCCTACCTGAGTACTGGGATTACAGTATGTGCC
Organism: Perodicticus potto; assembly: GCA_963574655.1. NCBI lineage: Eukaryota > Metazoa > Chordata > Mammalia > Primates > Lorisidae > Perodicticus > Perodicticus potto. The sequence goes on along the minus strand of CAUYRH010020933.1, from coordinate 5,984 downwards.
ACCACGCCCAGCAAACTAGTGTGTTTTTCATTACAGACATTATAGTTTTCATGTCAAAAAATTCAACTTCAGTCGTTTTTCTAACATCCATGTTTCTATTTAATTTTTTGAACACAAGGAATATAGTTTTTTTTTTTTTTTGAGACAGAATCTCATTATGTCGCCCTCAGTAGAGTACTGTGGCATCACAGCTCACAGCAACCTCAAACTCTTGGGCTTGAGTGATTCTCTTGCCTCAGCTTCCCATGTAGCTAGGACTACAGGTGTCCTCCACAACACCCGGCTATTTTTTGGTTGTAGTTGTTATTGTTGTTTGGCAGGCCCGGGCTGGATTAGAACCCACCATCCTCGCATATAGGGCTGGCGCCCTACTCCTTAAGCCATAGTTGCTGCCCGAATATAGTTTTAGTAATAATTCTTTAATGTTCTCATCTGCTGATTCTAATTTCTGGGTCAGTCTTTTTTTTGAGACAGAGTTTCATTATGTTACCCTCGGTAGAGTGCTGTGGTATCACAGCTCACAGTAACCTCAAACTCTTGGGCTGAAGCGATTCTCTTGCCTCAGCCTCCCAAGTAGCTGAGACTACAGGCACACTACAGGTGCCACAAAGCCTGGCAATTTTTTTTGTTGTTGCAGTTGTCATTGCTGTTTAGCTGGCCTGGGTTGGGTTCGAACCCGCCACCCTTGGTGTATGTGGATGTGGCTGATGCCATAACTACTGTGCTACAGGTGGTGAGCCTCTGGGTCAGTTTTGATTGAATGATTTTTCTGCTAGATTATGTTTTCCTACTTCTTTGCATCTCTGGTATTATTTGCTTATATGCCAAATATAATCAATTTTGATAGTTGTTAAATGTTTTTTGTTCTTATAAATTCTTGAGCTTTGTTCTGGGGTGTATTTAAGTTATTTGGCAATAGTTTGACGCTTTCTAGTCTTGGTTTTATGATTTATTAGGCAGGTCTAAGACAGAGCTAGGGCTAATTACTCCCTCTATTGAGAAAAGACCTTCTTGAGCACTCTATCCAATGTCCTGTGAATTCCAAATTTTCCCAATCTGGCTGGTAAGAGCAACCACTATTCCTGGCTATTAGTGAGCCTGGCACTGTTCCTTCCTTCCTTTTAGACGATTCTTTCCCAGCTTTGGGTAGTTTCCTCACATGCCTCTGCTGAATATTTGATGGGGACCCTCCACACATATCCAGAGTTCTCTTTCTATACAATTGTCTCCTCTCCAGTACACCTTCCTTTGAACTCTGATCATGTTGGTCTTCCTCTCAGTTCCTTCTCAACTCAGAGAATCTGCAGGATTCTGCCTGGGTTCTCCTTTACTATGCTGAGGCTAGGAATCTCTTTCAACAAAATAAGCTGGAGCACTAAGTAAGGCTCACTTCATCTGTTTTCTTTCTTAAGAATTATTGTCCTGGCTCAGTGCTTATAGCTCAGGGGCTAGGGTGGTAGCCACATACAGGAGGGCTGGCAGGTTCGAACTCAGCCCAGGCCTGCCATACAACAATAACAATGACGACGACGACAACAACAACAAAATAGCCGGGCATTGTGGCGGGCACCTGTAGTCCCAGCTACTTGGGAGGCTGAGGGAAGAGAATTGCTTAAGCCCAAGAGTTTGAGGTTGCTGTGAGCTGTGATGCCATGGTACTCTACTGAGGGCAATATAGTTAGACTCTGTCTCAAAAAAAAAAAAAGAAAGAAAAGAATCATTGTCCTTTATTCCCTGTTACCAAATACAGTAGAACCTCCATAGTTAACCACCTCCCTACACTGACCACCTCCTTAAGCTGACCTAATTTTCACGGACTAGACATGCACCACATGTGGGTATCAGTACAATAGGCCTAATTCCCTATGTTGACCAGTTTGTTAAAGTTCCTTGGGTGTTCAACTTACAGAGCTTCTACTGAAAACGAGTATTTCATATCTTTTGTTTGTTTTTTTTTTGAGACAGAGCCTCAGGCTGTCACCCTGGATAGAGTGCTGTGGCATCACAGCTCACAGCAACCTCCAATTCCTGGGCTCAAGCGAGTCTCTTGCCTCTGCCTCCCAAGTAGCTCGGACTACAGGCGCCCGCCACAACGCCCGGCCATTTTTTGGTTGCAGCCGTCATTGTTGTTTGGCGGGCCCGGGCTGGATTCAAACCCGCCAGCTCAGGTGTATGTGGCTGGCACCTTAGCCTGTTGAGCCACAGGCGCCGAGCACTTTTGTTTGTTTTTGTTGTTTTTCAGGTGAGGGGGATAAATCCAGTCCCTGTTACTCTATCTTGACTGGTAACACAAGTGCTACATTCAAACAAATGTTTATGTTTGTTGTTCTAAATCTTAAGAGCAGAGGAACTAGACATTTCTCTATAAAATATGAACTGAAATTAATCTAAAAATTCTTTTTACTGGTATACAGACACTGATAGTTTTTTTCATTGTGACTGTGGTTTACTGGTTTTCCATAGAAAAAGATATTCTACCCTCACATCTAAAATCCACTCATGAGGCTGGGCGTTTTTAATCTATAAAACCTATAATCCTTGCACTCAGGGAGGCAGAAGCAGGTGGATTGCCTGAGCTCACAGGTTGGAGACCAGCCTGAGCTAGAGTGAGACCTAGTCTCTAAAAATAGCCGGGCGTTGTGGCGGGTGCCTGTAGTCCCAGCTACTTGGGGGGCTGAGGCAAGAGAATCACTTGAGCCTGAGAGTTTGAGGTTGCTGTCAGCTATGATGCCAGGGCACTCTACCAAGGGCGACAAAGTGAGACTGTCTTAAAAATAAATTTTAAAAAATCCACTTACGGAACAATGTAATTATCTCTATATCTACTAACCATAAAATATATTAAATTTTCTATAATTAAAGTACTCCATAAAAATAGGTAATGTTCTTCAATGGAGTAAAAAAGTTGCACTAAGCAAGGAAGGGAGGATTTTTACCTTCTCATTCCCAACTCAAAAATTAATATATATAATAGATATATCATTACAAATTCTCCAGTGTCCAAATATAGACACATCTCTATGTGGCTGCATAAATAACTATTAAAAGATAATCTAGGCCTGATAAATGTATATTTGAGACAGAGTCTCACATTATTGCCCTTGGGAGAGTGCTGTGGCATTATAGCTCATAGCAACCTCAAACTCTTGGGTTCAAGTGATCCTCTTGACTCAGCCTCCTGAGTAGCTGGGACTACAGGTGCCCACCAAAAAAGCTAATGCTTTTTTTTTTTTTTTTTTAAGAGATGGGGTCTCACTTTTGCTCAGGCTTCTGAGCTCAAGGGATCCACCTACCTTCGCCTCCCAGAGTGCTACAATTATAGGTGTGAGCCACCGCAGCTGGCTTCACTAGGCCTGATATTGATGAAGAACAATAGTCTCTCTCTTTTTTTTTTTTTTAGACAAGCCTCAAGCTATTGACCTGGGTAGAGTGCCATGGCATCACAGCTCACACAACCTCCAACTCCTGGGCTTAAGCGATTTTTTTGCCTTAGCCTTCTAAGTAGGTGGGACTACAGGCGCCTGCCACAACTCCTGGCCAGTTTTTGGTTGTAGCTGTCATTGTTGTTTGGCGGCCCAGGCTGGATTCGAACCCGTCAGCTCTGGTGTATGTGGCTTGCACCTTAGCCACTTGAGCCACAGGCACCGAGCCAAAACAATAGTCTCTTAACTCCCCGAAAACCAGGAAACTTTATTTTTCTTCTTAGTTAGACTTCACATCCTGCATAATACTCATTCACACTGGCACATTTTCCTTGAACTGAAGTTCAGGAAATCAACAGAGATAGAGAATTGATGGAAAATAAATTACCAAACTTAAATTCAAGGGTTAAGATGAACAGCAGAACACAAAACAATCAGTATAAAATTTCAGTGTTGCAACTTTCTCAACTGTGTTATTCCACACTCCAGAAAGTTCATCAACCTTTGTATACTCTGAAACTTTTTTTTTTTTAAAACAGGGTCTTGCTCTGTTGCCTGGGATACAGTACAATGGCATTGTCATAGCTCACTGTAGCCTCTAACTCCCAGGCTCAAATGATCTTCCCGCGTCAGCCTCCTGAGTAGTTGAGACCACAGATGTATACCACCACATCTGGCTAATTTTTAATAAATATTTTGAGAGACTAGGTCTTGCTATTGCTCAGGCTAGTTTCAAATTCCTGGTTTACTTTGGCCTCCCCAAGTGCTAGGATTACAGGCATGAGCCACCACGCCTGGCCCTGAAACTTCAAGTTTGATTATCTTTCTAACAGATGATGCACTTGCCAAAATTGCTGCTTGATTAAATGTATAAAGAATGGCAGTATCTTAAAATTACATACCTGTAATAAAAATTTTCTCACTTTCTGGAAGAGTCTGGCACAATTCTTTGTCCATGCTGATTCCCTTAACATCAATATGAGGTTTTGGATTCACTGGCTTAGGATTACCATCAGTAGGTCAGAGTAGTTTAGTAAGTCTAAATAAGAGTTTTAGTCATTTCTGAGTGGATAGAAGTTACCAAAATTATGAAGAGGATTGGGAAGTCACAACTGAGGATGCCAGAGTCACCTACCCAAGGAAACAGCTGTGGCATTTTCTGTGGGGAGTGGAAAAGGTTAAGCCTTACTGGATATGGCTAAGAGTTCTGGGTTCTAGACATAAAAAAGGATACAGGCAAACAAAGGGGTGGTACTCCAAGGAAAGGATATAAGAATTACACAAAACTGGAATCAATTGGCAAGTAACAATAATAAATGAAAGATCAGAGTTTGTTACTGTGAAAACTCACATTTTTAGTGAACTACTAGAAAGCATAGCCACACTGACCCTAAAAACAAATCACCTAAAAGTATTAAACCTGAATAAGACAACTATCCTTGAAATTCTCTTTCATGAGAAGCTGCTTTACACAAGGTACACAATGTTTGATATCCTCTTGGACAAGTGAGCTGTGCTTCTATTAGAAGATGAATTATGAGCAGGCCTACAATTAATAGTAACCTCCTATCCTGTCTCCCTCTGCTGTGTGTGCTTGTGTTCACTAAGCATCATCTGATAATTAGCTAAAAACCTTCGAACAGGGCTGCACCTGTGGCTCAGCAGGTAAGGCGCCGGCCCATATACCGAGGGTGGCCAGTTAAAACCCGGCCCCAGCCAAACTGTAACAAAAAAATAGCCAGGCGTTGTGGCGGGCGCCTGTGGTCCCAGCTGCTCGGGAGGCTGAGGCAAGAGAATCGCCTAAGCCCAAGAGTTGGAGGTTGCTGTGAGCTGTGTGACGCCACGGCACTCTACCGAGGGTGACAAAGTGAGACTCTGTCTCAAACCCCGCCCCCAAAAAACAAAATAAATAACCCTTCAAACAGGTTTAAATGATCAATTTTGTAGCAGTAGATATGGTTAGCACTTCTCCAAGAAGATGATAAATGAATCTGTAGACAGCATGAAAAAAGCTAACATGTCTCCCCAAATACTTAATTTCAGAGAAAGATCGGGGGGGTTCTTCTGCCACCACCTCTCTTTTCTCTTTGAAAATCACCCTGAGTAATCAGCTGGCCTAGGGCCACCATGTATCACCATCTAGGCTATGTACCGCCTATGCGTGAAAAAATGCTTCCTGGAGTTGTACAAAGCAGAGACATGTTTCTAAACTGAAGTTCAACTTTAGATTTACACCAACTGAACTGCTTACAATTTTTTTAATTAGAAAGAATACCACCAAGGACTAGGACAGCTTAGTTGCAATCAAACCATTCTCGGGTTAATTTTAAAGTACCAAATATTTTCGATTTCTCTCTCTCTCTTTTTTTTTTTTTTTTGCAGTTTTTGGCCAGGGCTGGGTTTGAACCAGCCACCACCAAAATATAGAGCTGGTGCCTTACTCCTTTGAGCCACAGGCACCACCCTTCGATTTCTCTCTCTCTCTTTTTTTTTTTGTAGAGACAGAGTTTCACTTTATCGTCCTCGGTAGAGTGCCGTGGCGTCACACAGCTCACAGCAACC
>CAUYRH010020932.1:0-50470 GCA_963574655.1 Perodicticus potto | reverse complement strand
GCGGGCGCCTGTAGTCCCAGCTACTTGGGAGGCGGAGGCAAGAGACTCGCTTGAGCCCAGGAATTGGAGGTTGCTGTGAGCTGTGATGCCACGGCACTCTATCCAGGGTGACAGCTTGAGGCTCTGTCTCAAAAAAAAAAAGTAAAAGTCTCTAGACATGTTTCATTTCTTTTTTTTAAATTTCAGATTAATAGAGAAGTACCTACAATTAGGTTACAATACTTGTGTTTGTTAGGTAAGGTCTCTTGCAAGTGTGTCCCACACCTAGGAGGTGTGCCATGTGCCCCTACACTGTGCCCATTGACATGTTTTTTTCCTGTGGTAGGTGTATAAAAACATATACTGCCTAAACTTGTGCCAATTTGTTATATTCTTTATTTTAAACTTAACATTGTAACCTAACCTTTTTGTTTTGATGTTTGGTGTCTTCAAAAACACCATTTAAACATCGGTATGTAATGTTCCCTCAGGAGTGTTCTTCTGGGGACGTTTGTGGTTAGCTGTTTTAGGTTTTCCCGTCTAATCAGTAAATAAGCCTCCAGTGGACAAGCAGCTGTGTGGACCTCACTGTTGGGGTTTTGCCTTCTGAGGGCATGTGTTTCCCCTTTCTCTCTATCAGAATCCACCTCATTGCCTGGAGATCACACCACCATCTTCAGAAAAGCTGGTCTCAGTGATGCGGTTAAGTGACCTCTCTACAGAAGATGATGACTCGGGTCACTGTAAAATGAACCGTTATGATAAGAAGATTGACAGTCTAATGAACGCGGTTGGTTGTCTCAAGTCTGAGGTGAGGGAAGTGGAGCATTGGGACAGCTAGTAACTGAGGACCTGTGGGACTGTCCAAGTGGATTCTGTCTGGTCCCTCTGCCTGCCTCTCTGCAGGCCTCCTGTCCTCCTCAGCAAGGTTGCCCAGGACTTCAGATGCCCCCTGCCAGGGGAGGTCGCTGGGGCAGCGTAGGGTATCACCACAGTGACAAGGCCTCTCACTATGGAGTGCTCAGCAGCTCTGGTGCTCTGCCAGATGCCCTGATTTGACTTTTACAACAGACGAAGCTGCTATTATCATTGTCCCATTATAGGGACAAAGTAACTGGGAAACTGGGGCCTGTGCTTTCCATGTTATAGAAAAGTTTGACAGAGGCTAAGTATGGTGGCTCACACCTGTAATCCTAGCACATTGGGAAGCTGAGGCAGGAGGATCCCTGGAGCTCAGGAATTTGAGAGCGACCTGAGGAAGAATGAGGACAAATCTCTACTAAAAATAGAAAAATTAGCTGGGGGACATGACAGGCTTGGAGTTTGAGATTCCTGTGAACTAGGTTGTTGCCATGGCACTCTAGCCCTGGGCAATAGAGCAAGACTATCTCAAAAAAAAAAAAAAGTTTGATACAAACAAAACCCCAGAGAGGCAGAGTAAGTTTGCCCCAGGCCCAGGCACAATGGCTCACATCTATAATCCTAGCACTCTGGGCGGCTGATACACGAGGATCACTTGAGTTTAGAAATTCTAGACCAGGGCTGGGCAGGGTGGCTCATGCCTGAATCTTAGCACTCTGGGAGGCTGAGGTGGGTGGATTGCCCAAGCTAAGCAGTTGGAGACCAGCCTGAGCAAGACTGAGACCCTGCCTCTAAAATATAGCTGGCACCTGTAGTCCCAGCTACTTGGGAGACTAAGGCAGAAGATAGCTTGAGTCCAAGAATTTGAGGTTGCTCTGAGCTGTGATGCCACAGCACTGTACCCAGAGTGATGGAGTGAGCTGTCTCAACAAAAAAAAAAGGAAAGAAAAAATAAATCCTATATCAGCCTCTACTAAAAATAGAAATTAAGGCAGCCCCCGTAGTTCAGTGGGTAGGGTGCCAGCAACATATACTGAGGCTAGCGGCTTCGATCCTGGCCCCTGGCCAGCTAAACAACAATGACAACTGCAACAAAAAAATAGCCGGGTATTGTGGTGGGCACTTGTAATTCCAGCTACTTGGGAGGCTGAGGCAAGAGAATTGCTTAAGCCCAAGAATTTTTTTAGTTTTTATTTTTTAAGACAGAGGCTCAAGCTGTCGCCCTAGGTAGAGTGCTGTGGCATCATAGCTCACAGCAACCTCAAATTCCTGGGCTCAAGCGATTCTCCTGCCTCCGCCTCCCAAGTAGCTGGGACTACAGGCATCCGCCACAACACCCGGCTATTTTTTGTTTGCAGCCATCATCGTTGTTTGGCGGGCCGGGCTGGATTCGAACCAGCCAGCTCATGTGTATGTGGCTGGCGCCTTAGCTGCTTGAGCCACAGGCACCGAGCCTAAGCCCAAGAATTTGAGGTTGCTGTGAGCCATGACATCAGGGCACTCTACTGATAGCAACATAGTGAGACTCTGTCTCAAAAACGAAAGAAAATTAGCAGGGTGTGGTGGCCACATCTGTAATCCCTGCTACTAGGTAGTCTGAGGCAAGAGGATGACTTGAGCCCAGAAATTTAAGGTTGCAGTGAGTTATGATGATGCCACTGTATTCTTGCTAGGCTGACAGAGACTCTGTCTTTAACAACAACAATCAACAAAAAAGTAGGCCGGGCTCGGTGTCTCATTCCTGTAATCCCATCTCTCTGGGAGGCCAAGGCAGGTGGATTGCCTGAGCTCACAGGTTTGAGACCAGCCTGAGGCAGAGTAACATTTTGTCTCTAACAATAGCTGGGCATTGTGGTGGGCACCTGTAGTCCCAGCTACGTGGGAGACTGAGGCAAGAGAATAGCTTGAGACCAAGAGTTTGAGGTTGCTGTGAGCTATGGAGTCATAGAAGTCCATGACTCCATGTACTCTAGTGCCATGGAGTCATAGAAGGTGAAGGTGACATAGAAGGTGACAAAGTAAAACTCTGTCTCAAAGAAAAAAAACCAGTAAGTTTATCGTTAGGTGCTGAGCTATATCTTGCAATAGGATGTGGCAATGGAATTGGAAATAATATGGGGGCGACGCCTGTGGCTCAGCGAGTAGGGCGCCGGCCCCATATACAGAAGGTGGCGGGTTCAAACCCAGCCTTGGCCGAACTAAAAAAAAAAAAAAATTGCCAGGCATTGTGGCGGGTGCCTTGTAGTCCCACCTACTTGGGAAATAATATGGAAGACTCCCAACTAGGAAGTTGGCAGGCCTGGCATTAAAATCCAAGTCTTGCCTGCTAACATGACGTGTGTTTGTAATCCTCCACCTGTACTCAGGGTCCAGGGACCCTTCTAGAAAACTTAGGACTGGCTGCTTGACAACAGGCTCGCTTTCCTTATAGTCCCCAGTAGGGAGAGATGTCTTTTTTTTTTTTTTTTGAGACAGAGCCTCAAGCTGTCACCCTGGATAGAGTGCTGTGGCATCACAGCTCACAGCAACCTCCAGAGTGTTAGCTCGGCGCCTGTGGCTCAAGCGCCTTACAGCATCACAGTTCACAGCAACCTCAAATTCCTGGGCTCAAGCGATTCTCCTGCTTCCGCCTCCCAAGTAGCTGGGACTACAGGTGCCCACCACAGCACCCGGCCATTTTTTGTTTGCAGCCGTCATTGTTGTTTGGCGGGCCCGGGCTGGATTCAAACCCACCAGCTCAGGTGTACGTGGCTGGCGCCTTAGCCTGTTGAGCCACAGACGCCGAGCCGAGATGTCTTTTCCTATGGCGTGGCAGCCAAGTCACAGTGTGCCACCTGACTCCATCCCCAGCCAGCAAGGCTCTCAATACTTAGTTTCCTCATCCACAAAATGAGGAGAGAATGTCTCTCTGGAAAGTCGGTTTTGTAATAATTAACTGAGATTAAGCCCGTAAGGACCTGGAACTGGCCCTGTGTAACTTTCAGTTCTAGGGGACCTTATGTTTGTCCAAAGCATTGACTCTCAGTTGGAAGGGACCTTATGTTTGTCCAAAGCATCAGGCCCCAGGGTGGCATGGAAGAAGAGCTTCTCCTCAGGTCCCTGTGCCTTTGCACAGGTAAAGATGCAGAAAGGTGAGCGCCAGATGGCCAAAAGATTCCTGGAGGAGCGGAAGGAGGAGCTAGAAGAGGTGGCCCAGGAACTGGCCGAGACGGAGCACGAGAACACGGTGCTCAGGCACAACATTGAGCGCATAAAGGAGGAGAAGGACTACACCATGTAAGGCAGCGCCGGTCCTGTGCCCACGGGCTGCCCCAAGCCCAAAGACGGCAATGCAGGCACTGTCCCTCTGTCCTGCATGCAGCCTGTTCAACTCTCACACAGTTGATTAGTGGCTGCGCTCATGATTCCTACTGTGAGGGAGAAGGAGGAGCTCGCAGAGTGCAATGAGGGTGGGGAGACCATAGTCTGAGAACTGGAAAAAGTGACATTTAAGGGATGTCCTGGGCTTGGCGCCTGTAGCTCAAGTGGCTAGGGTGCCAGCCACATACACCAGAGCTGGAGGGTTTGAATCCAGCCCGGGCCTGCCAAACAACGACAACTATAACTAAAAAATAGCCGGCGTTGTGGCGGGCGCCTGTCATCCCAGCTACTTGCGAGTCTGAGGCAAAAGAATCACTTCAGCCCAAGAGTTGGAGGTTGCTGTGAGCTGTGATACCATGACACTCTACCCAGGGCAACATAGCGAGACTCTGTCTCAAAAAAAAGGGGGTGTCCTGCAGGATAGTTAAGACTTAGGCAAGTGGGTATCAGGGAAGAAAGGAGCTACATAATGGGACTATCTTGTGGGAAGGCCCCAATATGGGATAGCATGTGGATCTGAGAAATGGAAAGCCAACTAGAGCAGGGGGGCAGAAGGTGAGCCTATCAGGGATGTGGGTAGGGGGCCAGCTCCCAGCAGCCACTTTGAGGATTTGCACTGAGTTGGGGGGTTGGAAGCCAAGGTTTTAAGAGCAGAGGAGTGATGTGACTAGACTCGGCTCCAGTGTGGAAAGCAGATGGAAGGGCTCAAAAGTGTATCTTAAAAGGGTGGTTAGGAGGCCATGGCAGGGGCAGAGGTGGCAATGGTAGTTCTTAGATGAGCAGGGGCCATAGTACCACCTGTCGTGGAGGCCCTGGTCTGGTACCCAGACAGATGTGACTTCTGGCCCTGGTCCTTCCCGAAGGCCACTTGGGCCAGAACTTCCATCCTTGTCCCCTCCCCCACTGCTCCCTGACAGGAGGTGAACCTCACAGGGCATTGTGAGGTGAGCCTCGGAGCTTTGGGCATGCCAGGGGCCTGTGAGGGCTCACAGAGCCCCACCTTTCTGGCCCCAGACTCCAGAAGAAACACCTACAGCAGGAGAAGGAGTGCCTCATGTCCAAGCTGGTAGAGGCTGAAATGGATGGAGCAGCTGCTGCCAAACAAGTCATGGCCTTGAAGGATACCATCGGGAAGCTAAAAACAGTAGGTAGCAGGCAGAACTTGTACTAGCCCTGGGACCGGCCCAGGGAGCCGGCAGCTGCAGTCTGGGGTGGGGTCTTGACGCAGTCATCAGGCTGACTTTATGACATCTCCAGGCTGGGGGAGGGCACGCTTAACTCCTAGGCCCCCCACCCCATCACCTCACTTCCCGGTCTTTGACCCTTGAAGCTGACCTCTGGTGGCCAGGGCCTCTGAGGAGACCTCATCATGGGTCGCCTTGGATCACAGTGAGTCAAGGCATGTGGTTGATTCCTGCAAGTGTCAGCCACCAGGTGTCCTCATCCTCCCTTGCTTCTTCCAGGAAGCCTAATTGCACACATCCCAGTGAGTTCTCCCACCCTCTCTCCACCTCTTGGTCTCCTGGATCCACCTCCCCCAGGAAGCCTGCCCTGACCTTCTTATACACAGCATGGCTCTTCTTGCCTGGGTTTCCTGACACCAGCACCTCTTGAGTCCCACATGGGGCCTGTCCCTCCTCCCCCTGCATTTTATAAGACTGCCTCCTTGTCCTCCAGGAGAAACAAATGACCTGCACGGACATCAACACCCTAACGAGGCAGAAGGAACTTCTCCTGCAGAAGCTAAGCACATTTGAAGAAACCAACCGCACCCTCCGAGACCTGCTGAGGGAACAGCACTGTAAAGAGGTGAGAGAGGTGAGGCCCCCCCGACCCCCGCACCCCTCAACTCCCCACCCCCGTGCTAACAAACTCACATAGACTCAGCTTCTCTCTTGCATTATTCTGTCCTCTCTGAATCTTGGTCTCTTTGTCTGTAAGAAAAAAGTAGTTTGGGGTGCCTGAGGGTGTCATCTTAGTTATTGTGGAAACTAGGCCAGGAAGGAATTTGGAAGTCAGGAGAAGGCAGTGGGGAGTCAGGGAGGATTCGGGCCATTGCAGGGATGTAGGGCAAAGAAGGGAGCTTACCAGACTTGATTTATAGCTGGAGAACACAAATTGTGTGCTATCACTTTGTTTTCTTTTTTTTTTTTTTTTTCTTTTTTTTTTGAGACAGAGCCTCAAGCTGTCACCCTGGATAGAGTGCTGTGGCATCCCAGCTCACAGCAACCTCCAATTCCTGGGCTCAAGCGAGTCTCCTGCCTCCGCCTCCCAAGTAGCTGGGACTGCAGGCGCCCGCCACAACGCCCAGCCATTTTTTGCTTGCAGCCATCATTGTTGTTTGGCGGGTCCCGGGCTGGATTCGAACCTGCCAGCTCAGGTGTATGTGGCTGGCGCCTTAGCCCGTTGAGCCACAGGCGCCAAGCCTCACTTTGTTTTCTTAAAGAAATTTCTCTGAAATGTCGTATATTGCAGATACAGTTAGCCGTCCATATCTGGGGGTTCTGCATTCATGGATTCAACCAACTGTAGATTGAAAATATTTGGGGAAAAAAATTGCATTTATATCGAACATGTATAAACTTTGCATCTTGGCTGGGTGTGGTGGTTCATGCCTGTAATCCTAGCACTCTGGGAGGCTGAGTTGGGTGGATCACCTGAGCTCATGAGTTCAAGACCATCCTGACCTAGAGGGAGACCTGGTCTCTAAAAAAAATAATAGCCGGGCATTGTGGCAGGCAACTGTAGTCCCAGCTACTCTGGGGGCTGAGGCAAGAGAATCACTTGAGCCCAAGAGTATGAGTTTGCTGGGAACTATGACACCATGGTACTCTACTGAGGGTGACAAAGTGTGACTCTGTCTCAAAAACAAAAACAAAAACAAAAAAGTTTGCTTCTTGGTATTATCCTTTATACAACATAGTATAATAAATAATAACTACTTATATGGCATGCACATTATATTAGGTGTTACAAATAATCTACAGATGATTTGAAATATATGTATGGGCTGGTCCTGGTGGCTCATGCTTGTAATCCCAGTGAGGCCGAAGGAGGAGGATTGCTTGAGCCCAGAAGTTCAAAACCAGCCTGGTGAGACCCTGTCTCTACAAAAACATTTTTTTTTTTTGAGACAAAGCCTCAAGCCGTTGCCCTGGGTAGAGTGCCATGGCATCACAGCTCACAGCAACCTCCAACTGCTGGGCTCAAGCGATTCTCTTGCCTCCACCTCCCAAGTAGCTGGGTCTACAGGTGCCTGCCACAATGCCTGGCTATTTTTTTGTTGCAGTCATCATTGTTGTTTGGCGGGCCTGGGCTGGATTCAAACTCATGAGCTCAGGTGTATGTAGCTACTGCCTTAGCCGCTTGAGCCACAGGCTCTGAGCCTTTTTTTTTTTTCTTTTAATGTGGCTGGTGTCCTAGTCACTGAGGTATAGGCGCAGAACCTACAAAAACATTTTAAAATTAGCTGGGTGTGGATGGTGCCTGTGGCTCAGTGAGTAGGGCACCAGCCCCATATACCGAGGGTGTGGGTTCAAACCCAGCAGGAGGATCGCCTGAGCTCAGGAGTTCAAGACCAGCCTGAGGAAGAGCGAGACCCCATCTCTACTAAAAATAGAAAAACTAACCAGGCATTGTAGTAGGTGTCAGTGGTCCCAGCTACTCAAGAGGCTGAGGCAAGAGGATTTCTTGAGCTCAAGAGTTTGAGGTTGCTGTGAGCTAGGATGTCATACCACTCTGCCCAGGTCAACAGAGTAAGACTGTCTCAAAAAAAAAAAAAAAAAGGAAGTCTGAGTCTCACTGTGTCACCTAGGCTAGCCTAGCCTAGAGTCCAGTGGCACAATCATAGCTCACTGTAACTTTGAACTTCTCGGAGCAGAAGATCTCTTGCCTTAAGCCTCCTGAGAAGCTCGGCCTACAGGTGTGCACCACCATACCTGGCTAATTTTTAAAGTTTTTTTGTAGAGATAGGGTCTAACTGAGGCCAGGCTGGTCTTCTGCCCTCAAGAGATCTGCCTCGACCTCTTAAAGTGCTAAAATTACAGGTGTGAGCACCTAACTCAACAAAGTGTTACCTCACAAAATTATGTATTTATTGTGGGAATACCTAAAATCTATTTTTGAACAGTACATTTTTTTTTTTTTTTTTATTGAGACAGAGCCTCAAGCTGTCACCCTGGATAGAGTGCTGTAGCATCACAGCTCACAGCAACCTCCAATTCCTGGGCTCAAGCGAGTCTCTTGCCTCCGCCTCCCAAGTAGCTGGGACTACAGGCGCCCGCCACAAGGCCTGGCCATTTTTTGGTTGCAGCCGTAATTGTTGTTTGGCGGGCCGGGTTGGATTCGAACCCGCCAGCTCAGGTGTACGTGGCTGGCGCCTTAGCCCATTGAGCCACAGGCGCCGAGCCTTTTGAACAGTACATTAACTGTAGTCACCATCTTGAACAATACATCTCTTGAACTCATTCCTCCTGTGTAACTGATGTTTGATATCCTTTGATGACTGACTCCTCCCCAGGTCCCTCCTCCTCCTCCACTCTCCCTGCTAGCACCTGGCAACTCCCATTCTCCTCTGTGCTTCTGTGTTCAACTTTCTCGATTCCATATACAAGTGAGATCATGTGGTATCTGTCTTTCTGTGCCTTGCTTATATCACTTAATATAATGTCCTCCAGCTTTATGCATGTTGTCAAAAGTGATAAGATTTTTTTTTTGTAGAGACAGAGTCTCACTTTATCACCCTTGGTAGAGTGCCGTGGCATCACGTAGCTCGTAGCAACCTCCAACTCCTGGGCTTAGGCGATTCTCTTGCCTCAGCCTCCCAAGTAGCTGGGACTATAGGCACCTGCCACAACGACTGGCTATTTTTTTGTTTTGCAGTTCAGCCGGGGCCGAGTTTGAACCCGTCACCTTCGGTATATGGGGCCGGCGCCCTACTTGCTGAGCCATAGGAGCTGCCCGATAAGATTTTTTTTTAAGGCTGATAGTATTCCATTCTGTATATATACCACTTTTTTAGACAGAGTTTCACATTGTTGCTCTTAGTAGAGTGCTGTGGGATCGTAGTTCACAGCAACCTCAAACTCTTGGGCTCAAGTGATCCTCTTGCCCCAGCCTCCCAAGTAGCTGGGATTACAGGTGCCTTCCACAAGGATTGGCTGTTTTTTTTTAAAGATAGGGTCTCACTCTTGCTCAGGCTGGTCTTGAACTCCTGAGCATAAGCAATCTTTCCGCCTTGGCCTCCTGGAGAGCTAGGATTACAGGCTCGAGCCACTGTGCCCAGCCCTGAAATTTCCTTTTTTTTTTTTTTTTTTTTTCTGGCCCTGAATTTTCTTTATCCACTGATTGAAACAGATTGATTTCATATATTGGCTATTGTGAATAATGTTGTGTTAGCAAATATTTCAGAGAAGACAGACAGTGCAAATAGTTGTCTTCCTGTTCAAAGCAAAGAGGTGCAACTAATCTTGAAATGCCAGTGCTGATGAAATAACGACACTTTTCTTTTCTATTTTTTTTTTTTGCAGTTTTGGCCGGGGCCGGGTTTGGGGTTTGAACCAGCCACCTGGGGCCGCCCTACTCCTTTGAGCCACAGGCGCTGCCCTTTTTGTTTTTTTTCTTGAGACAGTCTCACTTTCTCATCCCCAGTAAAGTCTTGTGGCGTCACAGCTCACAGCAAACTGAGACTCAGACTCCTGGGCTCAAGTGATTCTCTTACCTCAGCCTCCCAAGTAGTTGGGACTACAGACGCCTGCCACAATGCCCGGCTATTTTTAGAGATGGGGTCTTGCTGTAGCTCAGGCTGGTCTCAAATTCATGAGCTTAGGCAATCTGCCTGCCTTGGCCTCCCAGAGTGCGGGGATTACTGGCATGAGTCACTGTGCCTGGCCCTGAAATAATGACACTTTTCTTTAACATTTTTTTTCTAACATTGTCACTTTTTTTTTTTTTTTTTTTGTAGAGACAGAGTCTCACTTTATCACCCTCAGTAGAGTAGCGTGGCGTCACACAGCTCACAGCTCACAGCAACCTCCAACTGCTGGGCTTAGGAGATTCTCTTGCCTCAGCCTCCTGAGTAGCTGGGACTACAGGCACCCACCACAACGCCCGGATATTTTTTTGTTCTTTGCAGTTCAGCCAAGGCTGGGTTTTAACCCGCCACCTTCGGTATATGGGGCCAGCGCCCTACTCGTTAAGCCGCAGGCGCTGCCCTTTTTTTTTTTGTGGTTTTTGGTTGGGGCTGGGTTTGAACCCACCACCTCTGGCATATGGGGCTGGTGCCCTGTTCCTTTGAGCCACAGGCACCGCCCAACATTTTTTACTTTTTAAAATTTTTAAACATTAATATATAAAATAAGTAATATAAATTGGTATAGTCACTCCCCATCTTTCAAAATAAAACCTTGTCTGAAATCTAAAAGTTTCTCTAAGAAAAGTGAAATAAACTTAGTCCACATAGTTAAATTATTTTCATATGTCATTTTGCAATAATCTTTTTTTTTTTTTGCAGTTTTTTGGCCAGGGTTGGGTTTGAACCCACCACCTCTGGCACATGGGGCTGGCGCCCTGCTCCTTTGAGCTGCCCACATTTTGCAATAATCTTATCTCCCTCCTCTCAGAGGGAATCTTTATCCTAAATTTGACAATTTTTTTTTTTTTTTTTGACACAGAGTCTCACTTTGTTACCCTTGAGTAGAATGTTGTGGCATCATAGCTCACAGCAACCTCAAACTCTTGGGCTCAAACAATTTTCTTGCCTCAGCTTCCCGAGTAGCTGGGACTACAGGCGCCCATCACAACGCCCAGGTATTTTTTTTGTTGCAGTTTGGCCGGGGCCAGGTTCGAATCGACCTCCCTGAGGCAAGAGAATCGCTTGAGCCCAAGTGGGAGGTTGCTGTGAGCTATGATGCCTCCGCACTCCACTCAGGGTGACAGCTTGTGACTCTGTCTCAAAACAAACAAACAAAAAACATATAGTAATGCTTTACATGTTCTGTTTTTATTTTATTTTATTTTTTAGACAGAGCCTCAAGCTGTCACCCTGGATAGAGTGCCATGGCATCACAGCTCACAGCAACCTCCAATTCCTGGGCTCAAGCGAGTCTCTTGCCTCCACCTCCCAAGTCGCTGGGACTACAGGTGCCTGCCACAACGCCCAGCCATTTTTTGGTTGCAGCCGTCATTGTTGTTTGGCAGGCCTGGGCTGGATTCGAACCTGCCCACTCAGGTGTACATGGCTGGCACCTTAGCCCGTTGAGCCACCAGTGCTGCGCCTATTTTATTTTATTTTTGAGACAGAGTCTCCCTATGTTACCCTTTGGTAAAGTGCTGTGGCTTCATAGCTCATAGCAACCTCAAAGTCTTGGGCTTAAGCAATTCTCTTTGCCTCAGCCTCCCAAGTAGCTGGGACTACAGGCACCTGCCACAACACCTGGCATTTTTGTTGTTGTTGAGATTGTTGTTTAGCAGGCCCTGGCAGGGTTTGAACTCACCAGCCCTGGTGCGTGTGCTGGTGCCCTAACCACTGATCTATGGGTGCCGACTCACTTAGTATGTTCTTAAACTTTACAGAAATGATTGTTTTTCATATATGTTCTTCAGAGTCTGGAAATTTTCATTGCTATATCCTCTTTCTCCTTTTTTTTTTTTTTTTGTAGAGACAGAGTCTCACTTTATCACCCTTAGTAGGGTGCTATAGCATCACAGCTCATAGCTCACGGCAACCTCCAACTCCTGGGCTTAGGCGATTACCTTGCCGCAGCCTCCCAAGTAGCTGGGACTACAGGCACCCGCCACATCGCCCAACTATTTTTTGTTGCAGTTTGGCCGGGGCCAGGTTCAAACCTGCCACCCTCCGTTTATGGGGCCGGCACCCTCCCCACTGAGCCACAGGCACCACCTGCTATATTCTCTTTTACAGCTATCCCATTATTACTTCTTTTTAAAAATAATTTGAAGATGTTTCTAGCTATTTCATTATTTATCTGTTCTTCTGTTGATGGACATTTATATTTTTAGTTGTTTACTATCATAAGCATTTTGAATACTGAAGCATTCATGAACACTAACCTGGTGAACTTAAGAGTTTTTAGGGTGGTGCCTATAGCTCATTGGGTAGAGCACTGGCCACATACACCTAGGCTGGTGGGTTCAAACCCAGTCCGGGCCAACTAAAACAACAATGACAACTACAACAACAAAAAAGAATACTCTGGTGGCTGAGGCAAGAGAATCGCTTAAGCCCAAGACTTTGAGGTTGCTGTGAGCTGTGATGCCACATCACTGTAACAAGGGTGATAATGAGACTCTGTCTCAAAAAGAAAAAAAGGCTCGGCGCCAGCCACATACACCTGAACTGGCGGGTTCGAATCCAGCCCGGGCCCGCCAGTGAACAATGACGGCTCCAACCAAAAACTGGCTGGGTGTTGTGGTGGGTGCCTGTCGTCCCAGTTACTTGGTAGGTGGAGGCAGGAGACTCGCTTGAGCCCAGGAATTGGAGGTTGCTGTGAGCTGTGATGCCACAGCACTCTACCCAGGGTGACAGCTTGAGGCTCTGTCTCAAAAAAAAAGAAGTTTCCAGAATATATTTCTATCAATTTTAGTAGTTATGGCCAAATTATTCTCTAAAATAGCGATACCTGTTTGATTGCTGATGGGGCGATCTCAGGGAGGTAATTTTTAAGCTCTCGGGGCCTCGGTTGGTTTTCCCACCTCTAAAATGGGAATGGCCTCTCCCACATGGGATTGTGTGAGAATTAGAGATGATGTATAGACAAGGGGCTTGCATACTGCCTGCACTTAACAGGCGCTGCTCCTGTTTGTTCTGGGACTGGTGCCTGCAGGGCACTCAGGGCCAAACCTTCATCTGGGTGCTCACTGGGAAGTTCTCAGTGTGGTGGAGAACTGCTCTGGCTCTGGAGAGTACTGCTTCATGAACCAGTACTTCCTTTTCTGGTTGTGTGACCTTAGCCGGCATGCCCTCCCTTCCCCCAGCGTCCATCACCTTACCTGTAAGATAGGGTGGCGGTAGTAAGCAGCTCCACCAGCAGGGGTCTCTAGTGAGTCTGTACACAGGTCGGCATAGAGTTAGCCTCAGTTTTAGTATCCCCTGAGGGCCAGGAGGGCAGTGAGCAGCTTCGGGATCCAGGCCCTGGGCCAACCTTTGTGTCCCAAGTTCCTTGCCTCTTGTTTCTGGAGAAACCACAATGCTTCTGTCAGTTTTTAGGTCCCCAGGAAAATTTGGGAACTAGGAAGCCCTTTTTTCTCTTGCTTGTGAAGGTGATCTGTGGCACTGAGGAGGAAAGAGAGGGTGGGTGAACCTCCTTCAAAGGACACTTGGTTCAGGTGCCAGGGAAGAAGAGTAGGGATAGTCACAAAGATATGGCCCAGTAAGAGCATGAGAGAAGGTGTGAGCAGGCAGTTCAAACAAGAGAAAACCCAGGGTAGCACCTGTGGCTCAGTGGGTAGGGCGCTGGCCCCATATACCAAGGGTTCAAACCCGGCCCTGGCCAAAAACTGCAACAAAAAAATAGCCGGGCGCTGTGGCAGGCCACCTGTAGTTCTAGCTAATCTAAAGGCTGAGGTAAGAAAATCGCTTAAGCCCAAGCGCTGGAGGTCGCTGTGAGCTGTATGACGCCATGACACTCTACCAAGGGCAATAAAGTGAGACTCTGTCTCGACAAAAAAAAAAAGAGAAAACCCAAATGGCACAGACATGAGGAGATTCAGGGCCTCCCTAGTAATTAGAGAAAGCAGTGAAAGCACAGGAGCTGGCGACACACAGAGGCCTGCTATTGTCTGGTGCTGGCCAGTGTGGGGAAGCCAGGAGTCCTGCATCCTGCTTTTGGCCCTGTGGATTGGTGCCGGCATTTTGCAGGACATTTCAGCCACAACTCACGGTGCTCTGACCCTGCCTTGTCTTGGTATCATCTTTATTTTATTTTATTTTATTTTTGAGACAGAGCCTCAAGCTGTGACCCTGGATAAAGTGCTGTGACATCACAGCTCACAGCAACCTCCAATTCCTGGGCTCAAGCGAGTCTCCTGCCTCCGCCTCCCAAGTAGCTGGGACTACAGGCGCCTGCCACAACGCCTGGCCAATTTTTGGTTGTAGCTGTCCTTGTTGGTTGGCGGGCCCAGGCTGGATTTGAACCCGCCAGCTCAGGTGTATGTGGCTGGCGCCTTAGCCCGTTAAGCCACAGGCACCGAGCCGGTATCATCTTTAGAGAGACACTTTGTACATGCCTAGCAATGTCCGCTGTTGCACTGTTTGTAGGTGCAAAACTTGGGAATATCCATGGTTAGAGGAGAGGTTAAAAATGCACTGGCATCTTAGAGACAGATTAGTGGTAGATTAGTGATCCCCACCGAGGGGAGGAGAAATGGGGACTGGATGCTTAACAGTATAGTTTCTTTTTGGGGTGATGAAAATGTTGTTGAACTACATTGTGATGATGGTTTTGTGTTGTGAGTGTACTAAATGCCACTGAATTTTACAGTTAAAAATGGTTAAATTGGGGGCGGCGCCTGTGGCTCAAAGGAGTAGAGCGCCAGCCCCATATGCCGGAGGTGGCAGGTTCAAACCCAGCCCCGGCCAAAAATCGTAAAAAATAAAAAAGTTGGGATGGCACCTATGGCTCAGTGAGTAGGGCATCGGCCCCATATACCCAGGCTGGGTTCAAACCCAGCCCCAGCCGAACTGCAACAAAAAAATAGCCAGGTGTTGTGGCGAGCGCCTGTAGTCCCAGCTACTCAGGAGGCTGAGGCAAGAGAATCGCCTAAGCCCAGGAACAGGAGTTGCTGTGAGCTGTGTGACGCCATGGCACTCTACTGAGGGCAATAAAGTGAGACTCTGTCTCTTAAAAAAGGAAAAAATTAATGATGTAATATAGTGAAAACCATTGAATTATATACTTCATTTTTCCAGCTTTATTGATGTATAATCCTACACATATATACTTAAGGCATTCAGTGTGACAATTCTGTATACATATAGACACATGCACACACACATACTTTTAAGTGATTAGCACAAGCTAATTAACTTATCTGTTACCTTACACAGTTGCCATGGTTTTTATGGTGAGAACACTTAAAGATATGTTAGCTTGTAATCCTAGCACTCTGGGAGGCCAAGGTGGGAGGATCTCTTGAGCTCAGAAGTTTGAGGCCATCCTGAGCAAGAGTAAGACCCCTTCTCTACTAAAATAAGAAAAATTAGCTGGATGCAGTGTAGTCCCAACTACTGAGGCGGGAGCATCGTTTGAGCCCAGGAGTCTGAGGTTGCAGTGAGCTATGATAATGCTTTTGCACTCTACCCTGGGCGATAGAGCAAGACCCAATGTCTCACAAAAAATATCTTTGACTGTATTTCATGTATATAATATAGTTTACTGTTCCATATATTCTTTTTTGAGATAATGTCTTGCTCTGTTGCCCAAATTGGAGTGCAGTGGCACCATCATAGCTCACTGCAGCCTTGAACTTCTGGGCTCAAGTAATCTTCCTGCCTCACATCCTGAGTGGCTGTGATGAGAGACATGCACCACCATTCCCAGCTAATTTTCTTTCATTTCTTTTTTTTTTTTTTTGAAACAGAGTCTCACTTTGTTGCTCTGGGTAGAGTGCCATGGCGTCATAGCTCCCAGCAACCTCAAATTCTTGAGCTCAAGTAATTCTCTTGCCTTAGCCTCCCAAGTAGCTGGGATTACAGGCGTCTGCCACAATGCCTGGTTATTTTTTTTAGAGATGGGGTTTTTTGCTCTTGCTCAGGCTGGTCTCAAGCTCGTGAGCTCAAGCAATCCACTCACCTCGGCCTCCCAGAGTGCTAGGATTATAGGTGTGAGCCATTGTGCTTGGCCTGACCCCAGCTAAGTTCTTTTTTTTTTTTGAGACAGAGTCTCACTATGTCACCCTTGGACGAGTGCCATGGTGTTCACAGCTCACAGCAACCTCAAACTCTTGGACTCAAGCGATTATTCTCCTGCCTCAGCCTCCCAAGTATCTGGGACCACAGGCGCCTGCCACAATGCCCAGCTATTTTTTTGTTGCAATTGTCATTGTTGTTTAGCTGGCCTGTGCTGGGTTCGAACCTGCCAGCCTGGGTGTATGTGGCCGGCGCCCTACCTATTGAGCTATGGGCACTCCCCCGCCAGCTAAGTTTTTTAAAATTTCTTTTTGAGATGGAGTGTTGCTATGTTGCTCAGGCTGATCTCAAACTCCTGTGCTATAGTGATCCTCTGGGTTTGGCCTCCCACAGTGCTGGGATTACAGATATGAGGCACTGTGCCTGGCCTTATGCTGTATACTTTAAATGAGGAATTCATATGGTATCTAAATTTATACCTCTATAAATATATAGAGGTATATACTTATACCTGTACATATGCCTCTATATAGAGGTATAAATTTAGCCTCAAGAGATCCTCCCACCTTGGCCTCCCAGAGTGCTAGGATGACAGGCTAATACATCTTTAAGTGTTCTCACCATAGAAACCATGGCAACTGTGTAAGGTAACAGATATGTTAATTAGCTTGTGCTAATCACTTAAATTTATACCTCTATGCCTCTTTTCTTTCACATAAATACAGTATGATATCATTTTTGTAAAATTGCACATTAATCCCTTCTCATTCCTACTTCCCCAAAGGATAATAACATTTTTCTAGGTATACATAAATGCACAGAGAAAGGATGAGAAGGACACTCAACAAACCAGTAATAGTAGGGTTGATTGCTCACTGCCCATAGTACAGTGATTATGGCACCAGCCACATGCACTGAGACTAGAAGGTTTGAACCCAGCCTGGGCTCGCTAAATAAAATGACAACTGCAACAAAAAATAGCTGGGTGTTGTGGCAGGTGCCTGTAGTCCCAGCTATTTGGGAGGCTAAGGTAAGAGAGTCGCTTAAGCTCAAGAATTTGAGGTTGCTGTGAGCTGTGACACCACGGTACTCTACTGAGGGTGACATAGTAAGACTCTTGTCTCAAAAGAAAAATTAGTAGGGTTGAGTTTGGAGGTGGGTTCAAGAGGGATTTTAGCTTTATTGGTAATCACTGTTGTATAATGAGAATGTATTCATTTATTATTTCTAAAATTAGAGATTTTAAAAAAGGAAAAGAATTAATAGGATAGAGACGTCTATGTTTATTGCTTTTTTTGTTGTTGTTGAGGCAGAGTCTCACTTGGTAGTCCTCGGGTGAGTGCCATGGCATCACAGCTCACAGCAACCTCTAGCTCTTGAGCTTAGGCAATTCTTTTGCCTCAGTCTCTCAAGTAGCTGGGACCACAGGTGCCCACCACAACGCCTGGCTATTTTTTTTTTGCAGTATGGCCGGAGCCGGGTCTGAATCCACCACCCTCAGTATATGGGGCCGGCACCCTACTCACTGAGCCACAGGCGCTGCCCGGGTTTATTGCTTTTAATGACTTCGCTTTCCCTTTGCTTTTCTCAAAGGATTCAGAAAGACTAATGGAGCAACAAGGAGCTTTACTGAAACGGCTAGCAGAGGCAGACACAGAGAAAGCGGTAACCACAGGATCCTTGTGTGTCTGGGGGTACTGGCTGTGGGGGTGGGAGGGCTAGAGCATTACTCTGAGTCTTAGTTTCATAATCTGTAAAATGGATCATGTCCCTGTCTTGCTTATCTAGTTGATCACTTGATAACTCCAGCCACAAAGCTGGACATCATCATGAGGAATGGTAATGTGGATTTATAATGATCAGGTCTTATTAAATGTGTATTTCCTTGTTTGTATTATGGATTCAAAGCCATCAAAAAGCACATTCCTTTTGGCTTAACAATTCTACTTCTGGGCTGGGCACCTAAGAAGGCTCAACGGGCTAAGGCGCCAGCCACGTACACCTGAGCTGGCGGGTTCGAATCCAGCCTGGACCCGCCAAACAACAATGGTGGCTGCAACCAAAAAATGGCCGGGCGTTGTGGCGGGCGCCTATAGTCCCAGCTACTTGGGAGGCTGAGGCAGGAGACTCGCTTGAGCCCAGGAGTTGGAGGTTGCTGTAAGCTGTGATGCCACAGCACTCTATCCAGGGTGACAGCTTGAGGCTCTGTCTCAAAAAAAAAAAACAAAAAACAAAGAATAATTCTACTTCTGGGAGCCTCCCAAAGCAAAATGTTCCAATGTCTATTGCATGGAACCCTAACTTCCTCAAGGTGTTAAGGGGTATAAGAACAAAAAGAGGAGGGGGTACCGTCCCACAGCAAAATAAATTTGGGAAACTGTTGGCCACTCTGAGCAAAAAGTTTAACTTCAAGAATTTCTGGAACCCTTTTTTTGGGGGGGGTGGTCTGAAATATTTATTTGATAAATTGAAAACACAGATGCAATGTATTATACAAAGGAAGGTCTTACTAGCATAATAAAATTATCATTGGAAAGAAACCAAACCCAATGGCTTCTTGTCCTGGAGTGGTGGGCACTCAGCGAAAAATATTTCTGGAGCCGTTTATGTTTTTTTGTTGTTGTATTTTTTCTTTTTTTTGAGACAGAGCTTCAAGCTGTCACCCTTGGTAGTGTGCCATGGCATCACAGCTTACAGCAACCTCCAGTTCCTGGGCTTAAGCGATTCTCTTGCCTCAGCCTCCTAAGTAGCTGGGACAACAGGCGCCCTCCACAATGTCCGGCTATGTTTTGGTTGTAGTGGTCATTGTTGTTTGGCAGGCCCGGGTTGGATTTGAACCTGCCACGTCCGGTGTATTTGGCTGGCACCTTAGCCACTTGAGGCACCCGAGCCTTATGTTTGTTTTTGGGAACACTGTTGCCTTGGGTTAGACTGCTGTGGTATCATCGTAGCTCACAGCAACCTCAAACTCTTGGGCTCAAGAGATCTTCTTGCCTCAGTCTCCCAGGTAGCTGGGTGGAGACTTTCATATATTAATTCCCTTATAAGAGAGGGAAAGAAGATGGAGACCCAGTTTCCTAAAGTGGTGCCTGGCTGAACATCACTGGGGAAAGTGCCCACCTGAGGAAAAAGCAGAGATTTGGCAATAATGACCTTGTTAAATTATGATACATCAGTAAATCGAAATGTTAAGCAGCTATATTAAAAGATATACAAAATTTAATCACAGTGTAGTAAACATGAGATTGTAGTTTGTAGGATAAAATGTGCGCATGACTTTTTTTTTGAGAGTCTCACTATGTCACCCTCAGTAGAGTGCTGTTGTATCACAGCTCACAGCAACCTCAAACTCTTGGGCTTAAGCGATTTTCTTGCCTTAGCCTCCCAAGTAGCTGGGACTACAGACAACCACCACAACATCCAGCTGTTTTTTTTTTTTGTTGCAGTTGTCATTGTTGTTTGGCAGGCCCAGGCCTGGTTTGAACCCACCAGCCCTGATGTACGTGGCCGGCACCCTAGCTGCTGAGCTACATGCGACGAATGTACATATGGCTTTTAATGTGGATTACCCATGGTTATCTCTGTGTGGGGTGTGGGATTGTGGAACTTTTTTACAGTTTTTCTGTATGGTTTTCAATGTTTACTGCAATTAACACTGCTTTTATTTTTTTTTTAATTGCAAGGTAAGGCTGGGCACAGTGGCTCATGCCTGTAATCCCGGCACTTGGGAGGCCGAGGTGGATGGATTTCCTGAGTTCATAGGTTTGAGACCAGCCTGGGCAAGAGCGGCACCCCATCTCAAAAAAATAGCTGGGCATTGTAGCAGACACCTGTAGTCCAAGCTACTTGAGGGGCTGAGGCAAGAGAATGGCTTAAGCCTAGGAGTTTGAGGTTGCTGTGAGCATTGACCCGATGGCACTCTGTTGTGGACAACAAAGTGAGACTATGTCTCAAAAAAAAAAAAAATTGCAAGATAAATACGACTTCATTTTTTTTTTTTTTTTAAAGAAACAGAGTCTCATTTTATTGCCCTTGGTAGAGTGCCGTGGCATCACATAGCTCACAGCAACCTCCAACTCCTGGACTTAGGTGATTCTCTTGCCTCAGCCTCCTAAGTAGCTGGGACTGCAGGTGCCTGCTACGACGCCTGGCTATTTTTCTGTTGTGTAGTTCGGCCAAGGCCGGGTTTGAACCCGCCACCTTCAGTATATAGGGCCGGAGCCCTACTCGATGAGTCACAGGTACCGCCCACAACTTCATTTTTTTAAAAAACAATGTTAATACACGTGCTATGTGCTTTCCACCAGGGTCTGTCTGACATGGGTCAGTGCACAAAGGGCCAGAGGCCTCAGGGACCAGATACCCACCAATGTCTCTCCTCCCTGGGCCAGGTCTCTTTGCCCTTCCCAGGGGATGCATGACAGTGTATGTTCTCTCCCAGCGCCTGCTGTTGCTGCTGCAAGACAAGGACAAGGAGGTAGAAGAGCTCCTCCAGGAAATACAATGTGAGAAGGTACTGTCCCCAGAAGCTGTGCCTTTTAGTGAGCCAGTAAAACAGTGGGTATGCAGAGAACTGGGGTCAAATCTTGATGCTGTCACTTTCTCTGTCTCTCCAAAGGCTCAAGCAAAGACGGCATCTGAGCTTTCCAAGTCCATGGAGTCCATGCGTGGACATTTGCAGGCACAGCTTCGATGCAAAGAGGCTGAGAACAGTCGACTTTGCATGCAGATTAAGGTACCTGCTGGCCCCACAAGTGGGGAAGGAGGCGGTGAGGGCATGACATTCCTAAGTTGGTGGCTGGGCACAGGGTAACATAGTCGGATTGTGTGTCCTAAAGATTTATGGGACAGCTGCTGCCAAAATACTCAAGTTTCATAGTGACACTGGGACAGTAGCAAGAGCAGTGGACAGAATCCATAGAGGTGCCAACAGAGATGGGGTTGGGTGCCCTCAGTTCACCTGACTACCTAGGGAAAAGTGGTCATCTTACATGTTCTTTGCATCTGTGAGGTCACAGCTTTGTTGAGGGACTAAGGAAATATCTCTGACCAGAAGGCTGGGTGTTCAGGGAAGATTCCAGAGGATTTCTGTACTCACATCAAGATCCAGGGCTGAGAGATCCAGGGAGGCACTGTGGGGAGCTGGGAGGGACATGTCTCTAGTCCCAGTTAGGGGAGCCCTGAGCTCTCACACAATTAATGACCTGTTTTCTGTCTCCCGCTTTCCCTCTTTGTTCTTGTGCCGTTTCCTCCCTCTGTCCCCTTTACCTTCTGCCTCTCCCTCACTCCTCATTCCTCTTTTCCTCGCTCCTTTCCCCCTCCCAGAACCTGGAGCGCAGTGGGAACCAGCACAAGGCAGAAGTGGAGGCCATCATGGAGCAGCTAAAGGAGTTGAAGCAAAAGGGAGATCGAGACAAGGAAAACTTGAAGAAGGCCATCCGAGCCCAGAAGGAGCGAGCCGAGAAGAGTGAAGAGTACGCTGAGCAGCTGCACGTGCAACTTGCTGACAAGGTAGCCGGCCCAGGGGTGCGGGTGGGTGGGGGGCATCGTGGGTAGTGGGTGGGTAGGTGTGTGGAGGATGGTGGCTGGGGAAGGGCAAATGGCCTGGCAGGATGGATGGCTAGGTGGAGAGAGGAGTTCAGGTTCAGGTGAGTGGGAGGGGGGTGGATGGGTAGCTGGCTGGAGATGACTGGAGGGTTTGTAGGACAGTTTAGCCACATCAGTGTTGTGGGGGAGAATGGTGGCTAAGAAAGGGCTTTCCCGACAGCACTCTAGCAGCAATGCCTGGGCTCCCAGTGTCCCTCCTGGTGCTCAGTGGGCAGGTAAAGTGCAGAGAGGGGTTTAGATAATCAGGGTAAGACTATCTAGGATGAGCCCATCCCCCAGCTCCTGCATCCTTGGTGCTGACACTAGGTTCATAGGCCCTATTGTCCCGTGTTCCCAGGATCTTTATGTCGCTGAAGCTTTATCCACTCTGGAGTCGTGGAGGAGCCGCTACAATCAAGTTGTAAAAGACAAGGGAGACCTTGAGCTGGAAATTATTGTCCTGAACGAGTATGTCTTGAAGAGGGAAAGGGAGAGGGAGTGTGGGGCTATTGAGGGACTTGGGTGTACAGGTAGAGGAAGCCGGTGACTCAGGGCAAGTGACATGGCTCACAAGGCTACAGTTCGGTCTTTCTGGGCCAGGTGCTGCATGGGGCGGAGATGTGAGCAGCCTTGAGCCAGCCTTTCTGGTTGGACCTAGGGTACAAGCTCTAGCCCTGGTTCTGGAGTCCTAGTCTACTGGCTGGCAGGCACTAGGAACAGGCCCAGCCTCTCTGGTCACAGAGGCCTGGGTCTGACTTCAGTATGTGGGCCCAAGCCTGGCCCCAGTTTACCCAGCATGGGAAATGGGCACACTGGTATCCTCATTCCTGTTCTTGGGGGATGGGGCAGCTGGTGACCCCTGTGTCTTCTCTCTACTGTCTGCCCAGGGGCAGAAGTTGTTTTGCCAGTGTCTACCAGCCAGTAAGTCAGTGGTATGGCATGTAACTAGGGGGAAAAGGGTCCTCAGGATGAAAGTGATTTAACTCATACCTTTCTAGCCACTGGGGAACTATCAGCAGTGAGCATTTGATCCTTCTCATTTGTTCCTGTATTCATTCAAAAAACTATGTATTGAAGGCCAAGTGTGGTGGCAGCCCACACCTGTAATCCTAGTACTCTGGGAGACTGAGGTGGGAAGACTGCTTGAGGCCAGGAGTTAGAAACCAGCCAGAATAAGAGTGAGACCCCGACTCTACAAAAAAAAATAGATAAATTAGCTGGGTGTGGTGATGCACACCTGCAGTCGCAGGTCCTCAGGAGGTTGAGACAGAAGGATCACTTGAGCCCAGGAGTTTGAAGTTGCAGTGAGTTGTGATGATGCCATTGCCCTCTAGTCTGGGCAACAGAATGAGATCCTGTCTCCCTCCCCCAAATAAAACAAAGCACCACGCACCTAGCACCTATACCGCTGAGGCCATGTGATGGCCTTTATTGTCACAGCACTAAGAATACAAATGCGTCCTCTACCCTGTGGCCTGGTAGAAGAGATGGGCCTACAAGAGACATGTATTCTTTAGGCCAAGAACATGTCACAAGGGGAGTAACTTAGTCCCCTAGGTCATGAGAGTCTTCTCAGAGGAAGTATCTTTTGTTGTATTCAACTCAGCTTAACAAAATTGTTCTGAGAACCTTGCTGTGTGCTGGGCCCCACAGCAGGTGCTGTCCTTAGGGAGTTCTCTGTCTAGTAGGAGAAAACAGATAACAAAGGCAGAAGGATACACACAGGGTACAGATAAGAAAGGTTAGAGACAAGACATCCTAAAGAGGGGAAGTCTGAACTGGGTTTTTAAGGGTGAGTTTGCCAATTAAAACAATATGATGGGGCGGCGCCTGTGGCTCAAAGGAGTAAGGTGCCGGCCCCATATGCTGGAGGTGGTGGGTTCAAACCCAGCCCCGGCCAAAAAGCACACATACATACACAAAAAAATGATGTGTTTGCTTGGGCCCACTCAATGGTCAATAAGTTGCCAAGCGGTGAATTATAACCACTCACTACTGAGAGCTCACACTGTGCAATAGTTTTATGATGGGTTTGTGGTCAGATAGACGAGTGAGCATCTTTGAACCCAGGGCTCCTCTGAGGCCATAGTCTCTGTTCTTTAATTGATAATAGTCATGCTGAGTGACTAAGGGGCTGAAGGGGCAAGGGAAGGGTGGGCAGCCAGCTCCTGAGTTTGCTTTTTTCCTCCACTTGTGCTATCTTCCCGCACACACTCAGTGCAGGTCCTGCCTATGCTAGGTAGGAGTCCATGTGGGCACAAGACATGCTTGGCACCGGCCCTCTGCTGGGGATGGCAAAAGAAAGCCACACTGTGTTCAGTGCCCTGCTGGAGAGGAATGCCCTAGTGATGATCCTGACCACCTGCCTGGGTAGTCCAGGAATCCAATGGGCTAGGGCTGGGCGCGGTGGCTCATCCTGGAATCCTAGCACTGTGGGAAGCTGAGGCAGGTGGATTGCCTGAGCTCACAGGTTCGAGACTACCCTGAGCCAGAGGGAGACCTCGTCTCTAAAAATAGCCGGGAATTGTGGCGGGCACCTGTAATCCCAGCTATTTGGGAGGCTGAGGCAAAAGAATTGCCCAGGAGTTTGAGCTATGATGCTACGGCACTCTACAGAGGGCAACATAGTGAAACTCTGTCTCAAAAAAAAAAAAAAAGACACAATGGGCTGAGATGATCCTGGGAGGTGCTGTGGAGAACTGGGGAAGGATTATGTCCCTGGTCCTTGTTTTTTTTTTTTTGAGACAGCCTCAAGCTGTCACCCTGGATAGAGTGCTGTGGCATCACAGCTCACAGCAACCTCCAATTCCTGGGCTCAAGCGAGTCTCCTGCCTCTGCCTACCAAGTAGCTGGGACTACAGGTGCCCGCCACAACACCTGGCTATTTTTTGGTTGCAGCCGCCATTGTTGTTTGGCGGGCCCGGGCTGGATTCGAACCCGCCATCTCAGGTGTACATGGCTGGTGCCTTAGCCCATTGAGCCACAGGCGCTGAGCCCCTGGTCCTTGTTTTTATGGAGTATCTCTGCTCCATGAGAGGATCAGAAAGGAATTTTTTTATTTTTATTTATTTATTTATTTTTTGAGACAGTCTCACTGTGTCACCCTCTGTAGAGTGCAATGGCATCACAGCTCATAGCAACGTCAAACTCCTGGGCTTAAGTGATTCTCTTGCCTCAGCCTCCCCCACTACAGGTGCCCACCACAATGCCCAGCTATTTAATTTTTGTTGTTGTTGTTGCAGTTGTCATTGTTGTTTACCAGGCTGGGGCCGGTTCGAACCTGTGAGTATGTGGCTGGCGCCCTAACCACTGAGCAATGGGCGCCAAGCCAGACATGGCTTGTCTTATCCTTTTTTTTTTTTTTTTTTTTTTTTTTGCAGTTTTTGGCTGGGGCTAGGTTTGAACCCGCCATCTCCAGCATATGGGGATGGCTCCCTACTTGTTGAGCCACATGCGCCACCCAACATGGTTGTCTTAATAAGTCATCACTTATTGTTGAACTGTAGACAGCTTGTTGGAGGGTGTGGTATGGGAGGATGAAAGACAAATCTTAAGAGATGTCACTAGGAGGTAGGACACAGGCATTGAACTGCCACAGCAGCAATGCTGAGGCAGGGCTCTACTTCCTAGTATGGAGATTAGAAGGAAGCTGGTGGCGTGTCCAGAGTGTGATGTGGATTGGGTAGGACATTTTTGGTCCTACCCCATGGATCCTCAGAATCTGTGGAATTAATTTTCTCTGTTGGCTTTTGCTTTGTAACCTTTTAGCCGGGTGACAGATCTTGTAAACCAACAACATACCTTGGAGGAGAAAATGCGAGAAGACCGGGATAGCCTGGTGGAGAGACTACACCGTCAGACTGCCGAGTACTCCGCATTCAAGCTGGAGAATGAGAGGCTAAAGGTCTGTAGGGAGAGCTGGGGACCAGGCAGGTGGAGGGTACCCAGCAGGCCAGTGGCAGGGCATACCTATTTGGCACAAAGATGTGCAAAACAGTCTTTGCATGATTAAGAGGGAATGCTCCTGAGTTAGAAAGGCCTAGTTCAAGTCTTGACTCTGCCTCTTACTTGCAAGACATTTCATTTCATCTTCCGTTGTTGTAGTTTCCTTAACAAGAAGAAATGTGGTCCTAGGAGAATGTGGTAATGCATGTGAACTGCTGGAAATGGCACACCCAACCTGTGCACATGACATAGAACTCTAGGGGCACTGCTGGTCCCCTTCTCGTGCCTTAATTTTCACTTAAACATTCTGACTTCCCAATGAAGTGATGATTATCTCCTTTTAAGATAAAAATATGGAGTCAAGGGCAGGGGTAAATACCAGTAATCCTAAACCTAGCTACTTCTTGGGAGGCTGAGGTAGGAGGATTGCTTCAGGCTGGGTGTTTGTGACCACTCTGGGTGATAGAATAAAAATTCTATCTCAAAAAAAAAAAAAAGGAAACTGAGGCTTAGAGAGAGGTCAAGTTTCTTGCCAAGATTTTGCCCTAGGAAGTGTTGGAATTGGGATTTGAGCCTGGGTCTAATGCTGGAGGCCTAGCTCTTAAATTCTCACTCTGCCTACTTCCAGCATGATATCATGAGTAAAAGGCACCTGAACAGATTGATATTTCAGGGAGGTTAGATCTTGACTTCTTATGGATCTGGGTGATAACATCTAGTTTTTTTATTTGCTTTTTTATTGATTTTACTTTTTATTGTTAAGTAAGATTTTAAGGAAGAATAATATACAGAAAAGTACAAAGATTATAGAATTTTTATAAAGTTAACACACTTCATCTATCAATCACTCTTATTGAACCTTACCAGCCCCCTAGTGTGATGTCTCTTGGTTACTATCACCCCTGTAGAGGTAATTGCCACCTGACAATCATCACCACAGATTTGTTTGCCTGTTCTTGAACTTTACAGATTTGTATAGTTTATATCCCCTACATATACTTTATATAGTTTGTGGTTACAATAGTAGATATAATGTACTTCATATAGTATAGTTTATGGTTATATTTTAATATAGTTTATGTGTTAGTTTATCATATTTATAGTTATTTAGCATATATGCTATATATGTATGTAGTATAAAGCTTATAGTTCATATATACCCTTGTGCCCAGCTTCTACTTACCATAAGCTGTGACAGTCATCCCTTGTTGTAATAGTTTATTCGTTCTCAGTGCTATAGGGTGTGCCCTTGTATGAATACACCACAATATATTTCTGTGTTCTTCTGTCAGTGGCCATTTCAATTGTTTATATAGTGCTGCTGTGAACATTTATATATATATTTTGGCGCCTATCTGGAATATTTTTATTGGTTCTATGCTTTGAAGAAGAATTGCCATGTTACCGGGTGCACGTGTAAGTTTAGCCTTGGTAGAAGTCACCAAACAGTAAAGTAGTTGCACAGTTTTATACTCCCATCGGCGGTATGTATGTGAGAGTTCTCAGATGTTCCTGTCTCTTCAACTCTTCTTATTATTGGTCTTTTTGATTTTGGCCACCCTGGTGGAAGTGTAATAGTATCTCATTTGTTACCGTATCATTGTTGGATATATTAAAAACAACCTACAAGTCTTAACAGTTACTTAAGGAATTCATTAAAGTATGGTGTGTCTGTGTAGGGTAATACAATCAAAATGATGTTTGTAGAAGTGTATACTTCCTTAAATAATATAGAAGTTTAGGCTCAGTGCCCGTAGCTTAGTGGTTAGGGTGCTGGCCACATGCACCAGGGCTGGTGGGTTCGAACCTGGCTCAGGCCTGCCAAACAACCAGTAACGCTAACAACCAAAAAAAAGAGCCAGTCATTGTGGCAGGTGCCTGTAGTCCCAACTACTTGGAGGCTGAGGCAAGAGAATCATTTAAGCCCAAGAGTGAGGTTGCTGTGAGCTGTGATGCCACAGCACTCTACCAAAGGGTGACATAGTGAGACTGTCTCAAAAAAAAAAAAAAAAAAAGAAAGAAATTTAGACATCATAAAAGTTTAAGACATAACAGAAATATGATATTAGCAAAGGTCTCTTAGCTGAATGTTGTGCCACATGTCTGTATTTTGTGACCCAGTGAGGAGAAGGAGAACAAACCTGAGTGGGAATAGTGGGGAATGAGGAAATAAAACACAAGAGACAAAGATGGGGTGGGGAGGACTGGAGCAGCTAAGACTGCAGCCATCCCTGAACTGTGGAAACAGCTCTATTTATGTGCTATCTATACAAGGTTACTAAATGATGTAAATCTTAGCACCTGAGGTAAAGATTAACTTTAGGGAGGAAAAGCTGCATGCTTGCTGGCAAGTTAAAAGGGAAAATATTCAGGGACTACGTGACTTGTGGCTGAGGAAGTAAGGAAAAAAGAATGTTGTTGTTCTAGGAGGATAAGCAGCTGGAGGTCGTTCCCTGAATGCCTCCCAGGCTGTGGAGGCCCTGCCACCTCACAGCCTATACTCAACACCTGTAGTCCCAGCTTCTTGGGAGGCTGAGGCAGGAGGATCTCTTGAGCCTAGGAATTGGAGGCTATGGTGAGCTATGATCATGCCATTCCAGCCTGGACCACAGAGAGAGAGAGAGACCCGCTCTCTTTTTTTTGAGACAGAGCCTCAAGCTGTCACCTTGGATAGAGTGCTGTGGCATCACAGCAACCCCCAATTCCTGGGCTCAAGCGAGTCTCCTGCCCCCGCCTCCCAAGTAGCTGGGACTACAGGCACCCGCCACAACACCCGGCCATTTTTTTTTTTTTTTTGGTTGCAGCCGTCATTGTTGTTTGGCGGGCCGGGTTGGATTTGACCCCACCAGCTCAGGTGTACGTGGCTGGCGCCTTAGCCCGTTGAGCCACAGGTGCTGAGCCAACCCTCTCTCTTTAAAAAAAAAAAAAAAGAAAGAAAGAAAAAGAGAGAGAGAAAAGGTACCTGTTAGCTGTATTTTTCCAGGTTTTACCTTAATATTAGCATCCATACTGGGGCACACACACTGATTCATCTGTATATTATTCTGCAGATTGCTTTTCCCATTTAACTGTATTTCCTGAACATCTTTTCAGGCCAATTTTTTGAGCTTTATCTCTTTATAAGTGGGTATCTCTGATTTTATTCTATTAAAATACTGTGATTTATATTGTCCCAACTAAGATGAGTATTTAGGTTCTAGGAGCACATTCATTGATTTGAGAAGTTCACAACATATTGTTAATTTTAAAAGTATTTTGCAAAGCAGTAAGTATAGTGTAATCTCATTCTTGTAGATAAAAATAAAATAGCTACACAGCTATAGATATATAGTCATATCCCAAGCTTTTTTGTTTGCTTTTGAGACAGGGTCTTGTTTAGTTTCCCAGGCTAGAGTACAGTGATGTCATCATAGCTCACTGCAACCTGAAATTCCTGGGCTCAAGCAATCCTCCTGCCTCAACCTCCTGAGTAGCTGGGACTATAGGTGTTTATCATCACACCTGGCTAATTTGTCTATTTTTGTAGAGACAGCGTCTCACTATGTTGCTCAGCTTGGTCTTGAACTCCTGGGTTCAAGTGATCCTCCCGCCTTGGCCTCTCAAAGTGCTGGGATTATAAATACAAGCCACCATGCCTGGCACATATCCCAAGTTATCAAGCATTATGGTTAGTGTGTCTTGGTTTTGTCGCCATTTTCTATGCCTGGCACATATCCCAAGTTATCATGCATTATGGTTAGTGTGTCTTGGTTTTGTCGCCATTTTCTTTATTATTATTATTATTATTATTTTATTTTATTTTATTTTTTTGCAGTTTCTGGCCAGGGCTGGGTTTGAACCCACTACCTCCGGCATATGGGGCTGGCACCCTACTCTTTTGAGCCACAGGTGCTGCCCGATTGCTGTTTTCTTTAATGATTATGTATTGCTTTTGGAATAAGAAAACAGAAATCATTTTATGTGTGCATATCTATACACTTGAGTTGGTCACATTAGGAGTCTTACCACCACCATCACCACCACCATCACCACCACCACGCCACACACTTCACCCTCACCTTGCCTCTCTGATGAAAACTGCTGTGTAGTTTAGGGTAGGAGCCTTTTCTTTGCCAGGTCCTTGGACAGAGTTGAGGGTGGGAGGGCCCCCTAGTTCAGAACCTTCCTGTTGGTTACTCACAAGCCATCTCTTTCAGGCAAGCTTCGCCCCAATGGAGGACAAGCTCAACCAGGCACAGCTCGAGGTCCAGCAGCTGAAGGCATCAGTGAAGAACTATGAGGGAATGATTGACAACTATAAGAGTCAGGTAATTCTCCCAGGTGCCCCCATCAGGTGGAAGTGGTCCCTATCAGGCCTCTCCAGGCAGGGTTTGAGTGTCGAAGGTGGTTTTTACCAAAACATGGCTCTACTCAAGATGGCCTGTTGTGTTCTTTGTTCCTAGGTCATGAAGACCAGATTAGAAGCTGATGAAGTGGCTGCCCAACTAGAACGCTGCGACAAAGAGAATAAGATCCTTAAAGATGAAATGAACAAAGAGATTGAAGCGGTACTGCTCTCCTTCCTGGCCACTTTCCCCTACCCAATTCAGATATTTAGTTCGATGACTGTGAGGCAGGCTGTCCCTCTTCTTTGCCTTTGACCCTACTTGACTTGGACAACAAAGATGAACTGTCTTGGTGATGGACTTGTCCACTCTGCCCCATGCATCTTTGTTCTTTCTCTCTCGTATTTCCTCTCTTTCTTATGCTGCTGCTTTGTCCTTTTTGTCCCTCCTGGTTTTCTTCATTTACCTCTTCAATTTCCTTAAAAACAAAAATCCCTTCTGCGGGCAGTGCCTGTGGCTCAAAGGAGTAGGGTGCCAGCCCCATATGCCGGAGG
The DNA here is from genome assembly GCA_963574655.1 of Perodicticus potto. Taxonomy (NCBI): domain Eukaryota; kingdom Metazoa; phylum Chordata; class Mammalia; order Primates; family Lorisidae; genus Perodicticus; species Perodicticus potto. Next base: position 19,994 of record CAUYRH010020932.1, on the reverse strand, counting down.
CAACGGGTTCAAACCCAGCCCTGGCCAAAAAAAAAAAAAAAAGAAAAAAAAAATTCTCTTCTTCTTTGAAGATCCAGGTCAAGTGTGTTAGGTCTTTGGCACACCTGTTTCATTCTGTGCGGGTTCTTTATTTTGTGCCAAACAAAAACACGCCTTTCGGCTTGGCACCTGTGGCTCAAGTGGCTAAGGTGCCGGCCACATACACCTGAGCTGGCAGGTTCAAATCCAGCCTGGACCTGCCAAACAACAATGATGGCTGCAACCAAAAAATAGCAGGGCGTTGTGGCAGGTGCCTGTAATCCCAGCGACTTGGGAAGAGGAGACAGGAGAATTGCTTGAGCCCAGGAGTTGGAGGTTGCTGTGAGCTGTGATGCCACAGCACTCTACTCAGGGCGACAGCTTGAGGCTCTGTCTCAAAAAAAAAAAAATGCCTCTTACCTATTTCGTAAATAGCTTCATTCTTCTAGAGATGATTTGGCTGAGCAGAGCAGAGGGGTCATCTTCATGGTCACCCTGAAGCAATTAAGTCCAGCCTGAGCCACTCACTTGTTTCATAACCTGGAGACTGGAGTCTCTAGTCTTCAATTTCCTTGCTAAGTCCCAGGATGGACTAAGACCAGATATTTTTTTTTTTTTTTTTTTTTTTTGAGACAGAGCCTCAAGCTGTCACCCTGGATAGAGGGCCGTGGCATCACAGTTCACAGTAACCTCCAATTCCTGAGCTAAAGCAAGTCTCCTGCCTCCGCCTCCTAAGTAGCTGGGACTACAGGCACCCGCCACGACGCCCAGCCATTTTTTGGTTGCAGTTGTCATTGTTTGGTGGGCCCGAGCTGGATTCAAACCCACCAGCTCAGGTGTACGTGGCTGGCGCCTTAGCCGCTTGAGCCACAGGTGCAGAGCCTAAGACCAGATATTTCTTACCTTGCCCTGTGATCTGTTGCATTGTGGTTGCCTTCTTAGGGGCTTTGGAGGTAGACTGGACTTTAATCTTGGCTTTGCCAGTTTTTAACTGAATTACCTTGGACAAGTGACTTAGCTCCCTTGACTCTTAGTGTACTTATATGAGGACAGTGGCACCTATTTTATAGGTCGTTGGGTGAATTAAATGAGCACTTGCAGAGAGCCCTTTTCATGAGGCCTGGGTCCTGGTGTTTACTATGTGGTTGCTATTGTTAATGGATGACTAAATGAATGGCAAGCTCAAGTGGCAAGTTAGGCCCAAGTGTGTCTCCTCAGAGAGTAGTTGGACACCTGCCCAGTGGCCTGAGAGGAGAAGCTTGCAGGCAGCCCTGCCCTAACTACAGAGGACTTGGTCAGGCCTCTCAGAGTGGGGTCTTTCCCAGTCAATGGTGGGCCTTTCTTCCCCACTCTAGGCACGTCGGCAGTTCCAGTCCCAGCTGGCAGACCTGCAGCAGCTGCCTGACATCCTCAAGATCACGGAGGCAAAGCTGGCGGAGTGCCAAGACCAGCTACAGGGCTATGAGAGGAAGAACATCGATCTCACAGCCATCATATCAGACCTGCGCAGCCGGGTAAGGGACTGGCAGAAAGGGTCCCACGAACTGACCCGAGCAGGGGCCCGCTTACCAAGATGAGCTGCGCTTCCCCCAAGGGAGGACCACTTCCTTTTTCTTGGTTGCCGCTTTCTGAAAGGAGTGAGCTATCATCAGTGCTGTGAAATAAAAGTCTGGTGTGCCAAATGCCTTGTGTTTGCACAAAGTGATTGTAGTTATAGGAGCCGTCACTCGTCTGGAGCCACTGAGCCCTCCTGCTGTTGCCCCACCCTCAGAATGCTATCCCTTCCTGCCTCTGCACCTGTGCTGCTGCCCTCAGCCCCCCACCCACAGACATGAGATGCCAGCGGTCACCAAGCTGTAGGATTTCTTTTTTTCCATCTTTCTCTGTTTTAGGTATTTCTCCTGACTCTTAACAGATTCATTGCCTGAGATTCTGTCTTGAAAGACAGAAGCAAGCAGTCCTTTTCCTTCAGAAGCAATCTGCCTATTATGGTGTCTGTGAAATTACATGATACTCATCTGCAGTGTGACCTTGGGCAAGGCCCTTCCCCTCTCTTGTCCTGCCCAAGGAAGTTCCTACTCTGCTCTGGCATTCCCTGGGGGAACTTTGGTGTGTTATTTTTTCCATTTCACAGAAAGCAGCCCATGGCACAGAACGGGTAAGTAACTTGCTCCTATTACAGAGCTAACACTTACTGAACAAGGTTTGGAACCCAGCCAGCTCTGGTTTCCAGGCCACGTTCGCACTAAATTGCCTGCTTTCTGTTGAGCCTGAACATTCTCAGGGCCTTTTGAGCCCTGGTTCTGAGGCTTCTGCTTAAGCAGCCCTCTGGATAACTTCTCAAACTTTTCAGCCTAAAAGAACTGATAGATTTCCTTTGCCTTGCCTCCACTTGTCCCCACTTAAGGGGAGGATGAAATCAGTAGTCCCAGCAAAATAACTGGTAAAGCTCTGCGGTCTGTCGTGGGGCTGATTAAGTCTGCGTCTACTTCTGCCTTCTCATGTCTGCCCTGGATCCCGGCTGAGCCACAGAGTAGCTTCTCCTGATCAAGAAAGCATCACTGCGGTTCTTCTGCATCAAAAACCTGGCTGCTTCTCGTGTGGGAAAGCCTTGGAGTTGGGCCTAACCTGTTCTGCTGTCCTCTCTCCTCCAGGTTGTGCATTGAGACTCGGACGCCTGCTGAGGGCTGTGTGCCCCTTTCCCGGGTGTGGAAGGCAGGTCATAGGGAAAGTGGAGGGCTGTACTTGGAAATTCCTTCATAAACCAGTCTGTGTTCCTGTCATTTTAGATCGAACATCAGGGGGACAAGCTGGAGATGGCGAGAGAGAAACATCAGGCTTCCCAGAAGGAAAATAAGCAGCTGAGTCTGAAGGTGGATGAACTGGAGAGGTTAGAGGCACTTGGTCCCATCTCTGTCCTCTTCCTAGGACCTGAGACTTTCAGCCACTTAGCTGCTTTGTGCTTAGTGTGCGGAAGTGTTTGAGGGACTCAAGGCCCTGGAAGGTACTAGGCAGAACTCAGAGGAAAAGCTGCTTCCATTTCAGGGGTAAGCATTTGTGGGAGAGAGGAAGGTAGCCACTCATCCTGAGGGATGCTCTGTAACAGCGTGAATGCGATCACACCACCTGTGAGTCCCACATATAACAAGGCACGCTTGTCCCAAGCAAGCCGGGGCCTGGTTTGAATGGAGCAGCCAGTTCACCGCCGTGGGGAGCATTTCCCCTTCTTTCTGCCCTTTATTCCCAATCATCCTTCCCAAAGCATTTCTAATCTGACTCTTCTCTGTTCTTGATGGGCCTCAAGGCAGAGGTGAAGACAACAGCTTTTGGAATCAGAAACTATGGCCTTGGGGCCCAGCTCTGCCATTTAACCTGCTTTGTGATCTTTAGCAAATTATGTAACTCCTTTGAAACTCAGTTTCTTTGTTTAAAAAAGTTATTTTTAAAATTGACAGATAATAATTGTACATATTCATGGGGCACATAGTGATATTTCAGTACATATAAGTCAGATCAGAGTAATTAGCATATTCATCATCTCAAACGTTTATTGTTTCTTTGTGTTGGGCGCGTTGAATATCCTTCGAGCTATTTGAAACTATATAGGCTCGGCGCCTGTGGCTCAATGGGCTAAGGTGCCAGCCATGTACACCTGAGCTGGTGGGTTCGGATCCAGCTTGGGCCCGCCAAACAACGATGGCTGCAACCAAAAAATGGCCGGGCATTGTGGCGGGCACCTGTAGTCCCAGCTACTAGGGAGGCGGAGGCAGGAGACTCGCTTGAGCCCAGGAATTGGAGGTTGCTGTGAGCTGTGATGCCAAGGCACTCTATCCAGGGTACAGCTTGAGGCTCTGTCTCAAAAAAAAAAAAAAAAAATGAAACTATATATATAGTGTTATTGTTATCTACCGTCATCCCACAGTAGCTTGGAATACTGGAACTGATTGCTCCTATCTAGCTATAATTTTGTATCCTCTAAACTTTCCTCATTTTGGCCAGGCATAGTCGCTCACGCCTATAACCCTAGCACTCTGAGAGGCCACGGCGGGTAGATAAGTTGAGCTCAGGAGTTTGAGACCAGTCTGACCAATAGTAAGATCCCTGTCTCTACTAAAAATAGAAAAACCGAGGGCTTGGTGTCTGTAGCTCAGTGGCTAGGGCGCCAGCCACATACCCCAGAGCTGGCAGGTTTGAATCCATCCAGGGCCTGCCAAACAACAGTGACAACTACAACCAAAAAAATAAAATAAAATAAAAAACCCGGGGCATTGTGGTGTGTGCCTGTAGTCCTAGTTACTTGGGAGGCTGAGGCAAGATAATCGCTTAAGCCCAAGAGTCTGAGGTTGCTGTGAGTTGTAATGGAATGGCACTCTACCCAGGGCAACAGCTTGAGACTCTGTCTCAAATAAGAAAAAAAGAAAGAAAAACTGAGGCAAGAGGATCACTTGAGCCCAAGAACTTGAGGTTGCTATGAATTATAATGACACAGCACTCTAGTCAGGGTGCCAGAGTGAGACTCTGTCTCAAAAAAGAAAATAATAAAACTTTCCTCATCTTGAGAAAAGGATGAAGATAGGGATAATGATTCAGTTTATAGTGTTACTGTGAATTTTTAGTCTTAGCACATTACCTAGCATACAGAAATGTCCAGTATAGTTTAGCTGTATTATAGTTATATAGCAATAACTATATATATAGTTAATTGGTATTATCCCAATTTTATTTTATTTATTTATATTATCCCAATTTTAAATAGGAAGAAACTGAGCTGGAGAGAGGTTAAGTGACTTGTGCAAGGTTGTACTGCTGGTACCTGGCAAAGCTGTGACTTTGACCCCTGATGGTCTTCCTTCAAAGCTTGCATTAGCATCTGTAAATTGCAAGGCCCTGGTTGCAGCCTGGGTTTCAGAGGTGAGGGGATCTGAAGTCCAGAGACTCTAAGTCCCCCAGATGGCTAATGCAGGTAGCACGGAGGCTGGAACCAGGCGGTCTCCTAGGCTCCATCTCTGCTCTGCCTACTGGTCTTGAAACTGCGGCCAGATTCTGCAGGACTTGCAGAGTTCCTAAAATTGGGAGGCATACTGGACGTGCAGTCGGGATAGTGTGTGTGCGTCAGGATGGCCATAGCTGATCACATAGCTGCTGAGTGCCGCTACTGATGTCCCTTTGATGAGGGAGGCAGCAGTGAACAGAAGTTGAGGGCATAGGTTTTGGTGACAGACTACCTGCCAGCTATGCTGACCTGGGGCCAATGACTTGCCCTTTCTGAGGCTCAGTTTCTTCATCTCTGAAATGGGAATAATAATGTACACTTTCTCTAGCTGCAACATTTACATTTAACCCAGCCACAGCCGGTCTGTGCTTGCCCTTCCCACTCTTCACACTGTTCTCTAACCAGCTGCTCCAGTTGCACAGTTCCTTGGCTGCCTTGCTGATCTGCACATACCTTTGGTTTATTCCTGTGGCTCCTTGGCGATGACTTGGCGTGATGAGATCCCCAGTCCAGGGGTGGCTGGAAGCCCCCTGGTGGGGGGAACAAGACAGGTGGGGTATAGGCAGGATCTGACTGAGTGCTTTCACCTAGGAAACTGGAAGCGACCAGTGCCCAGAATATCGAGTTCCTACAGGTGATTGCCAAGAGGGAGGAGGCAATCCACCAGTCCCAGCTGAGGCTAGAGGAGAAAACACGGGAATGTGGGAGCCTGGCAAGGCAGTTGGAGGCTGCCATTGAAGATGCTAGGAAGCAGGTCAGTCTCAGTTCCATTATCCTCTAGCTCTGTGACTTTGGGAAAATCACCTAACCTCTCTGGGCCTATTTCTCATCTGAAAAATGAGTATATATAATAGTATCTGCCTCATCCTGCCTTTGTTGTAAAGATCAAATGAATAATTCTTTAGGGCTCACACTTTGTACCATGATGTTTGCTCATTTAATAGCTGCCCTGCTGGGGCTCAGATGGAGACCAGTGGAGCATTGGGATAGGGCAGGCAAAGCTAGGTTGCAGACATAGTTTCCATAGTTAGCTCCCGCCCAGAGGCTCCAGAGAACTCTTTCCACCACCTGTGGAAAGTGAGAACAGATAGTGGGAGAGGCCCAGGCTTCTCTTTGCTAGGGTGTGCCCCATGTCAGATGTACCAGCCCCACCTCTGTTCCTTGTGTGCAGGTGGAACAAACCAAGGAGCATTCACTCTCCAAGGAGCGAGCAGCCCAGAACAAAATCCTGGACCTTGAGACCCAGCTGAGCAGAACCAAAACTGAACTCAGCCAGCTACGGCGGAGCCGTGAGGATGTGAGTCTGGTTGGTGGGTGAGGGTCTAGGAGAAGGGAACAGATGAATATTTTAGCTTCCCTGGTGCCTGCAGGGCAAGATATTTTGTTGTTGCTTTTATGAATATGACATTCTTTTTTTTCCTCTAATCAGTTTCTCTTCCCTTAAGTATATCCTAGGTAGATAGTTTTTTGGGGATCTTCTGAGCCTCCCAAGTAGCTGGGCCTACAGGCACATACCACCACACTCAAATAAGTACTTTTAAAATTTTTTTGTAAAGACAAGCTCTCACTATGTTGCCAGGGGGCTCTCAAACTCCTGGGCTCAAGTGATCTTCCCTTTTTTATTTTTTTTATTTTTTGAGACAGAGTCTCACTTTGTTACCCTCGGTAGAGTGCCATGGTGTCACAGCTCACAGCAACCTCAAAATCTTAGATTTAAGTGATTCTCTTGTCTCAGCTTCACAAGTAGCTGAGACTACAGGCCCTCACCACAATGCCTGACTATTTTTAGAGAAGAGGTCTCACTCTGGCTGAGGCTGGTCTCCAACCTGTGAGTTCAGGCAATCCACCCGCCTGGGCCTCCCAGAGTGCTAAGATTATAGGCGTGAGCCTGCGTCCAGCCTGATCTTCCCTTCTTAGCCTCCCAAAGTGCTGGTAGAATTATAAGTGTGAGCCATCACATCCAGCCAGATCCCCTTAAATCCATAAACTTCACTCATTTATATTACACCATTTAATGGTTTTTAGTATATTTATTCAGAGTTGCGCAATTCTCAGCACAATCTAAGTTTAGAATATTTTCTAAAAGAAATCCCTCGGCTCGGCGCCTGTGGCTCAACAGGCTAAGGCGCCAGCCACGTACACCTGAGCTGGCGGGTTCAAATCCAGCCCGGACCTGCCAAACAACAATGACAGCTGCAACCAAAAAATGGCCGGGCGTTGTGGCGGGTGCCTGTAATCCCAGCTACTCGGAGGCAGTGTAAGGAGACTCGCTTGAGCCCAGGAATTGGAGGTTGCTGTGAGCTGTGATGCCACGGCACTCTATCTAGGGTGACAGCTTGAGGCTCTGTCTCAAAAAAAAAAAAAAAAAAGAAATCCCTTAACTCATTAGTAGTCAGTCCCCAGTCGTCTCCCTGTCTGTCCCTGGCAACCTCTAATGACGTCCCCATGTCACTATGGATTTGCCTATTCGGGACATGCCACACACTCAGCCCGCATTGTTTCCCCTCTTAGGCTGACCGCCGCTACCAGAGCCGACTACAGGACCTGAAAGATCGCCTGGAGCAGTCGGAGAGCACCAACCGCAGCATGCAGAACTATGTCCAGTTCCTCAAGTCGTCATATGCCAACGTGTTTGGGGATAGTCCCTATGCTACCTACCTGACCAGCTCCCCCATCCGCTCCCGATCTCCTCCTACCTGAGGCTACCTGTCTAGGGCCCGGAGCCCTGACTGATTCCATGGGAACTAAGGAGTTGCCAAGCCGTAGCTAAAAAGCGTGGGGGTTTTCCTCTCTCGCCCAGATGAAGGGTGTTCAGGGTCTTCTCAGCTACTAACTCCAGGAAAGTCCTAAAGCAGCAGGGGATGAGGCAGGATGCACTTGGGTGTCACTTCCCTGCTACAGTTTCCTGATGGAGGATTTTTTAATTATCTTCACAGCCCTTAAATTACTACATTAGGTTACCAGATTTTAATTTACCATGATTTTGCTCCTTCCTTTTCCTAGAGAATATTTGAACTAGACTTTTCACCCGTCCCCTTGTAGCCATCATCTTTTTAGAGATCTCTCTTGAATTTTCTCTGACCTGAACCAGCAGGAGCTCCTCCTAGGCTGTGAGCACCTTCACTTGTTTTTTTTAATGATTTCACAGGTGTGGTGTTTTTCCCAAGCTCAATGCGTATCTCTCACACCTCAATTCCTTAAGGCCACTGGCCTCTACACATTGAACAACAGACCCTTGAGACCTTGTGTCCATTTGGCCTCTTACAAGGGTAATCTCCCTCTCAATGATTTTTATTTTTCTTTGCCTTTATTTGTATCTGTGGAATTCATTTATTCTTGCAATGGTTTGTGTGGTTTATAAAAACTTTTTATAATCAGTTATTTAAGTCTTCACTGGATGATTTTCTTTACCCACGTACTACCCATCCCTCTTCCAAAAATGATTACAATTTTGTAGGAGAGTCAATAAATGTTTTTAAAGTTTTTTGGGTTTTTTTTTTTTTTTGAGACAGAGCCTCAAGCTGTCGCCCTGGGTAGAGTGCCATGGCATCACAGCTCACAGCAACCTCCAACTCCTGGGCTTAAGCTATTTTCTTGCTTCAGCCTCCCAAGTAGCTGGGACCACTATCAGCGCCAGGCTATTTTTTTAGTTGTAGTTGTCATTGTTGTTTGGTAGGCCTGAGCTGAATTTGAACCCGCCAGCTCTCGTGTATGTGGCTGGCGCCTTAGCCACTTGAGCTATAGGTGCTGAGCCAAAAGTATTTTTTTTTTTTTTTTAGAGACAGAGTCTCACTTTATGGCCCTCAGTTGAGTGCTGTGGCATCACAGCTCACAGCAACCTGCAGTTCTTGGGCTTAGGCGATTCTCCTGCATCAGCCTCCCAAGTAGCTGGGACTACAGGCGCCCACCACTACGCCCGGCTATTTTTTTGTTGCAGTTTGGCCTGGGCCGGGTTTGAATCCGCCACCCTTGGTATATGGGGCCAGCACCTTACCCACTGAACCACAGGAGCCACCCTTTGAAGTATTTTGGTGCATGTAACATGGGGGTTTCATTTCATTTTAGTTCAGATTGGATCTTTTGTGCACTTTTACATTATAATCCATAAAAGGTCTGTAGGAAACAATTTATAAGACATGGCTATGTTTGGGGCAGACCTGTTGGCTGGTAGAAAGATAGGATGATGTACATTATTCAATAGAACCTCCCTTGCTGCCCGCTTAAGTAAACTTAATTTTCATAGACTGGAGATGCACCACATGTATATATCAGTACAATAGGCCTAGTGCTTTATATTGGCCACCTCTGTATGTTGACCAGTTTGTTACATTCTCTTAGGTGGTTCTACTGTATTTTTAAAAAGTTAATCAGTTTCTGAATAAGAATATAGCCCTTTTTTTTTTTTAATTTAAGGTCAGGCATGGTGGCTCATGCCTATAATTCTAGCACTGAGGGAGGATAAGGTGGCCAATCTCAGCTACTCTAACCCAACTCCAGCACTCTAGAGAATTCCTCTATGTCTTTAAGCAGTTGGCCCCAGTCACTCATCTGGAATGGAGAGACCAGAAATCTCCCTTTCCCCCAAATTTTGAGGACGTTTGTAGTTTCTAGCTTTTACTTTAAGAAAAATTATTAAAACACTACTAGCTGGCCAACTAAACAATTGCAACAAAAAAAATAGCTGGGCGTTGTGGTGGGTGCCTGTAGTTCCACTATTTGGGAGGCTGAGGCAATAGAATCACTTAAGCCCAAGAGTTTGAGGTTGCTGTGAGTTGTGATGTCACGGTCCTTTACCGAGGGCAACATAGTGAGACTCTGTCTCAAAACAAACAAACAAAAAAATAACAAAAAAACACTACTAGCTACTACTGCCACAAAACCAAGCCCAATTTCATATCCTTAATGTCAATGGACTTGAACTTAAAATATCAGAAAGACCTTTGCAAGAAAGGATGGTTAGCAAATTTACACCAACATGTGTATGTATATATCTGTATAACTTTTTGTAGAGACAGTCTCACTTTATTGCCCTAGGTAGAGTGCCGTGGTATCACGCAGCTCACAGCAACCTCCAACTCCTGGGCTTAGGCGATTTTCTTGCCTCAGCCTCCTGAGTAGATGGGACTACAGGTGCCCACCACAAGAGCCTGGCTATTTTTTTATTGCAGTTGAGCCGGGGCCGGGTTTTAACCCACCACCCTTGGTATATGGGGCTGGCACCCTACCCACTGAGCAATAGGTGCCGCCTTAACATTTTTTGTTTTTGAGGCAGAGTCTCACTCTGTCACCCTGAGTAGAGAGCCATGGGGTCATAGATCTAGCAACCTCAAACTCTTGAGCTACTCTGACAGCTGAGACAAGGGGATTGCTTGAGCCCAGAGTTTGAGTTTGCTGTGAGCTAGGCAGATGCCATGGCATTCTAGCCTGGGACAACAGAGTAAGACTCTGTCTCCCCCAAACAAGAAACAAATCCCCAAACCAGGAAGGAGTGAAATGATGGTTACCAGAATCTGAGAATTGTAGAGGGGAATGGGGGATAAAGTGAGGTGCAAAAATATAGTTACATGAACAATATTACATGAACAATATTTGATAGCTCAACAAAGTGGTTATAATCAATAAGTTAGTGTATGCTTTAAAGAGTGGTGGGCTGGGCACAATAGCTCACACCTGTAATCCTAGCACTCTGGGAGGCTGAGGCGGGTGGATTGCCTGAGCTAACAAGTTTGAGACCAGCCTGAGCAACAGCAAGTCCCCGTCTAAAAAATAGCTAGGTGTGGTGGTGGGTGCCTGTGGTCCTGGCTACTTGGGAGGCTGAGGCAAGGGGATTGCTTGAGCCCAAGAGTTTGAGGTTGCTGTATACCAGGGCACTCTGCCAAGGGCAACAAAGTGAGACTTGTCTCAAAACTGAAAACTCGGCTAGGCGCCTGTAGCTCAGTGAGTAGGGTGCCAGCCACATACACCTAGGCTGGCAAGTTAGAGCCTGCCCAGGCCTGCTCAGTGACAACTGCAACCAAAAAATAGCCAGGCGTTGTGGCAGGTGCCTATAGTCCCAGCTACTTGGGAGGATGAGGCAGGAGAATCGCCTAAACCCAGGAGTTGGAGGTTTTTTTGTTTTTTTTTTTGTTTTTTAGAGACACAGTTTTTATCACTCTTTTATCACACAACTCACAGCAACCTCCAACTTCTGGGCTTAGGCGATTCTCTTGCCTCAGCCTCCCGAGTATCTGGGACTACAACGCCCAGCTATTTTTTGTTGTAGTTTGGCCAGGGCCAGGTTTGAACCTGCCATCCTCGGTATATGGGGCCGGTGCCCTACTCACTGAGCCACTGGCACTGCCCAACCCAGGAGTTGGAGGTTGCAGTGAGCTATGATGCCATGGAACTCTACTGAGGGCAATACAGTGAGACTATGTCTCTAACAAAAAAACAAACAACAAAAAAGTACCCTATAAAGATATTCATCAATGGCTGGTGAATTTATTATTTGTAAAACATATCTTGGGTGGGCGTGGTGGCTTGCACCTGTAATTCTAGCACTCTGGGCAGCTGAGGCGGGTGGATTGCCTGAGCTCACGATTGGAGACCAGTCTGAGCAAGAGCAAGACCCTGTCTCTAAAAATAGCTGGGCATTGTGGTGGGCACCTGTAGTGGCAGCTACTTGGGAAGCTAAGGCAAGAGGACCTCTTGAGCCCAAGAGTTTGAGGTTGCTCTGAGATATAATGCCATAGCACTCTGTCTCAAAAAAAAAAAAGATAGGTGGCGCCTGTGGCTCAGTGAGTAGGGTGCTAGCCCCATATATGGAGGGTGGCGGGTTCGATCCCGGCCCTGGCCAAACTACAACAAAAAAATAGCTGGGTGTTGTGGCAGGCGCCTGTAGTCCCAGCTACTTGGGAGGCTGAGGCAAGATAATTGCCTAAGCCCAGTAGTTGGAGGTTGCTGTGAGTTGTGACACCATGGCACTCTACTGAGGGCAACAAACTGAGACTCTGTATCCAAAAAACAAACAACCCCCCCCCCCAGATATTCAACTATGATGTAGCATTAATAATAATAAAGAAACTCAATGGAGGGTGAATAGGAAAAAAAAGTCGGGTTCCAGTTGGAGCTGTGTCTGAGCAATTGTGACTCTTATTTATTTTTATGGAGATATAATTTATATATTATAAAATCCAAAAGTGTATATATAAATTCAGTGGTTTTTAGCATATTCAAGTTGCACAAGTATCATCATTATCTAATCTCACGTTTTCTTTTCCTTTTTTTTTTTTTTTTTGGACAGAGGCTCACTTTGTCATCCTTGGTAGAGTGCAGTGGTGTCACAGCTCACAGCAACCTCAAACACTTGGACTCTAGCCATTCTTTTGCCTTGGCCTCCGCAGTAAATGGGACTGCAGGTGCCCACCACAATGCCTGGCTATTTTTTTTTTTTTTTAAGAGATGGGATCTTGCTCTGGCTCTGCGTGGTTTTCTATCTCGTGAGCTCAAGTGATCCACCTGCCTCGGCCTCCTAGAGTGCTAGGATTACAGGCCTCAGCCACCATGCCCGGCACTTATTTTTTTATTTTATTTTATTTTTTTGAGACAAGTCTCACTCTGTTGCCCTGGGTAGAGTGCCATAGGCGTCATAGCTCACAGCAACTTCAAACTCTTGGGGTCAAGCCATCCCCTTGCCTCAGCCTCCACACCAGCTGGGACTACAGGTGCCTGCCACAACGCCCAGCTATTTTTAGAGGTGGAGTCTCGCTCGTGCTCAGGCTGGTCTCCAATGAATAATATTTCATTGTGTGGGGATAGTTTTTTTCTCTCACGGGAGCCTATGGCTAGAATTGCCTCAAAAGCTACCGCAAAGGAATTCCCAGAGGAGAATGCCCCAAGTTGCCCGCAGATGGGGTTGACTGGGATTCCAAGCAAGCACTAAGTGCCTGTGTGGTCAGTCCGACGGACTCACCAGGGCAATTTACAGAGTGCTGCAGCAATTCTCCAGGTGGACAGCGAGAGACAAAGGGTGCCCTATGCAGCTACATCTACAGTGATGGGGAATCAAGGTTTGGAGTTCATATGAGTTTGAGGAATTTGTCTCCTGGGCGGCGCCAGTTTATCTTAGTGTTATGGGCAACAATTTAGATACCTTTATTAGTGTTTGGGATTGTTCAAGGCCTAGGTTTGGCTGCAAGCCTTCTGGGGAAAACCTGCAGCTGGCTGGGTCACAGGGCGATTAAGGCAGATTATGAGACTTAGGTAAAGACACAAAGTGGAGGGAACTGGGAGACCCTACCTGTAGTACCATACGTTATTCATTTACCAATCAATGAACACATGGGTTGCTTTCATTTTTTGGTTATTATAAATAACACTGCTACGAATATTCCTGTAGGTACAAGTCTGCTGCAATATACTGTGAACAGGCTCAGCGCCCCAGGCTTAGTCGTTAGGGCGCCGGCCACATACACAGAGGCTGGCGGGTTCGAACCGGCCTGGGCCTACTAAACAATGACAACTGCAACAAAAAGGCGGGCGCTGTGGCGCCTGTAATTCCGGCTACTTGGGAGGCTGAGACAACAGACTCATTTAAGCCCAAGAGTTCGAGGTTGCTGTCAGCTGTGACGCCACGGCAACCTACCGAGGATGACATAGTGAGAAGCTGTCTCAAAAAAAAAGCAACCAACCAAACAAAAACATATGCTGCGAATGGGATCACAGGCGTTCAGTTTCCGGCACTCCAGACACCTCCCGGGCCAGCGCTGCCCTCTGCGCAGGCGCGCTGGCTAGCGGGCGGGCGGGCCGCCGGACACCGGGCGTGCGGACGTTAAGGGAGGGGCTGCGCTGCGTTCGCGCCCCGGAAGCGGAAGCCAGCTCTCCTTCCAGGCGGCTGATTCGAGGGCTTGTTTTGTCACAAGTGGTGCCTCTGAGAAACTGCAATAGGGCGGACCATGCCGTCTGAGGGTCGCTGCTGGGAGACCCTTCAGGCGCTGCGCAGTTCCAACAAAGGTCGCCTTTGCTATCATCGCGACTGTCTGCAGCGCGGTGAGGTGAGTGGTGGGCCCGGAGGGGCTAGGCCCTGCTGCCCCTCGCGACGCAGCCTTGCTCATCCTTAGCCTTTGACACGTCCTGGGCCAGGGATCTCGTGCGTTCTAACACCTTGCATTTATTTCTTGACCCCTGTGCCTGCGTCTCCCTGTCCCAGGGTTTCTGTCCACTTTAACCTCTTCTAGCTGTTCAGGGATCTCTCCTTATTTCACGTTGCCCTTGCTCTCTGAAGGCTTCATTGCTACTTCCAACCAGAGTTAGGCATCTCCTCCTATGTTGTCGAAGCAACCCTGGGGTTTCAGGTTCAGTTAATTTACTGTGTGTCTCCTGTGCTAGTAGCTCCAGATTTAGCAGCGAACGAGTAACATGACTTAACCCATGGCTGACAGTGAAATGATCAAATTTTTAGATGACATTTGGAGGGTCTGGAAAATTAATGGGGGCGTGGTCTTGTACCTAGTATTTGCAAAGCCCTGTACCCGAGGGTCGGATGATGTAGAGACAGCAGAGCTCCCATCCCCGAGTTGCTGGTAGTTAGCTTCAGGTAGGACGTAGCCCTGACTCTTCAGACATCTGTGAGAAACAATTCTAAAGAATTTCCTTCTTATATCTTTTTTTTAGAGACAGAGTCTCACTTTGTCACCCTCAGAAGAGTGCCGTGGCGTCACAGCTCACAGCAACCTTCAGCTCTTGGGCTTAGGCGAGTCTCTTGACCTCAGCCTCCCGAGTAGCTGGGACTACAGGCGCCCGCCACAACGCCCGGGGGCCGGGTTTAAACCCACCACCGTCGGTTATATGGGGCTGGCGCCCTACTCACTGAGCCACAAGCGCCGTCCTTCCCTGTTATATCTTGACACTTTTAAAATATGCAGATCTTACATTCTATAGGTTAAATCTCAGTCTGGTGCTTTCAGACCATCAGGCCGGGGTCTCACTCAGGCACCTGGGATACTAGAGTGTAGTGGTATCATCATATCTCACTGCAACGTCAAACTCCTAGGTGCAAGCATTCCTCTTGCGTCAGCCTCCAGAGTAGCTGATACTGCGGCACTCTCCACCATGCTCAGTTAATTTTTCTATTTTTAGTAGAGATGAGGCTCTACTAAATAGGCTCTACTCACTCTTGGGGCTCGTCTCAAAATCCTGAGCTGAAGGGATCCTCCTGCTTGAGCCTCCCAAAGTGCTAGAATTACAGGCATGAGCCTGAGGTTGTACATTCTTAAGTGGAATACCACATCTACTCAGTCACATAAGGAGGCGCGTAAGTGTCAACTAGTCCTAAGCTGCTGATGCTAACCTTGATCACCTGGTTATGTTTTTATCTGCCAGGTCTATATAGCTACCTACCATTCTGTCTATATTTGTTAGTTGGTGTTCTTTGTAGGGGAAGCTTTCTTTTCTAAATTTGTTTAGTTACATCAGTATGAGTGCCTATTTTACTCAATAAGTTATGATTTGGACTGGGCACAGTGGCTCAAGCTTGTAATCCCAGCACTCTGGGAGGCCGAGGTGAGTAGATTGCCTGAGCTCACAGGTTCAAGAGCTCAGAGCAGCTTGAGCCAGAGCAAGACCTCGTCTCTAAAAATAGCCAGGGGTTGTGGCAGACATCTGTAGTCCCAGCTACTTGGGAGGCTGAGGCAAGAGAATCACTTGAGCCCAAGAGTTTGAGGTTGCTGTGAGCTATGATGCCACGGCACTCTACCAAGGACAACAAAGAGAGACTCTGTTTCAAAAAAAGAAACAAAAAACAATATATTCAAGAAATCACTCCCTATCAGTTTTTAGTTGGTTTTTTCCCCAGCTGCACAGTATTGTATTTATTTATTCATTGACTGCTATGTATGGTTACTTAGGTTACTTCCGGTGTTTTGCACTTAGAAGCAGTATTATAATGAATAACCTTGTACGTTTTTTTTCATTTTGTGGGAAGCACATCTTCAGGATAAAATTTTAGAAGTGAGATTGCTGGACCAAAAAGTAAATCTAGAGTAAATTTGTTCTGTCTTGCCAAATTCTCCCCCATAATGGATATACCAGTTGCTTACTGATCAATAATTCGCCATTATCCCCATTTACTTACACCATTGTCAACAGAATGTATTATTATACTTTTATTTTATTTTATTTATTTATTTTTTTGAGACAGAGTCTCAAGCTGTAGCCCTGGATAGAGTGCTGTGGTGTCACAGCTCACAGCAATCTCAGACTTGGGCTTAAGTGATTCTCTTGCCTTATCCTCTCAAGTAACTGGGACTACAGGCACCTGCCACAACTCCCAGCTATTTTTGTTGTTGTTGTTGTTGTTGTTGCAGTTGTCATTGTTGTTTTAGCAAGCCTGGGCCAGTTTTGAACCCGCCAGCCCTGGTGTGTGTGGCTGGTGCCCTACCCACTGAGCTATGGGCGCTGCCATACTTTTAAATTTTGCTAGTCTAATGTGTAAGAATAAGATCTGAGTGTAGTTTTATTATACATTTCTCTTTTTTTTTTTGAGACAGAGTCTCACTTTGTCTCCCTCAGTAGACTGCTATGGCACCACAGCTCACAGCAACCTTAAACTCTTGGGCTTAACCTGGCACAAGGCCTGGCTATTTTTAGAGACAAGGTCTCACTCTGCCTCAGGCTGGTCTCAATCTCATGAGCTCAGGCAGTCCACCTGCCTTGACCTCCCAGAGTGCTATACATTTCTCTCTTGAGTGAAGTTAAACATCCTTTCATATATTTGAGATAGTTTTTATTTCTTTATTTGTGAATTGCTTATATCTTTTATATGTTTTTCTATTGGGGTTTTGGTGTTTTTTTTCCTTGTAATTTATACAAGTTCTTTATGTATAAAGGTATGGGAATAATAGCACTTTATAATATTATGCATATATATTGTGTGTTTTTTTTTGGAGACAGAGCCTCAAGCTCTCAAGAAAAAACAAAAAAACAAAAATCTTGATTACATAGCACTCGATAGTGTCATTGAAGATCAAGCCAGGGAAATGACTGATATTCAGTAATGGTACTGGAACATTTTGTTTTCCATGTGGAAAAATATATATAAATAAAAATTATAGGCTCAGCACCTGTGGCTCAAGCAGCTAAGGCACCAGCCATATACACCAGAGCTGGCGGGTTCTAATCCAGCCCCAGCCTGCCAAACAACAACAACCACTACAACCAAAAAATAGCCGGGCATTGTGGCGGGCGCCTGTAGTCCCAGCTACTTGGGAGCCTGAGGCAAGAAAATCGCTTGAGTCCGGGAGTTAGAGGTTGCAGTGAGCTGTGATGCCATGGCATTCTACCCAGGGTGACAGCTTGAGGCTCTCTCTCAAAAAAAATAAAAATAAAAATTACAGGCCAAATGCCTGTAATCCTAGCACTCTGGGAGGTCAAGCAGGAGGATCCCTTGAGCTCAGGAGTTCCAGATCAGCATGATCAAGAAGAGCAAGACCTTGTCTCTACTAAAAATAGAAAAATTACCTGTGTGTGTGGTCAAGTGTGTGCAATTCCAGCTACTCAGGAGACTGAGGCAGGAGGATCACTTGAACCCAGGAGTTTGAGGTTACTGTGAGCTAGACAGATACCACAGAACTCTAGCCTAGGGAAACAGAGTGAGACTTTGTCTCAAAAAATATACATGTATATGTATCATGTAACATTGTTAATGTCCTCTCTGCAATGTTTGCACAGTGGTGAAATTACCTAACAATGTATTTCTTAGAACATAACCCACCCTCCCCAGTTGTTAAGCAGGGGATGACTTCACTTTTAAATGATTTATATTCCACTGATTGCGTACGTGATAGTTTCCTTCAAAATTCCTCTTGTATTTTAATTTGTTCTAGTATTTTAGGTTACTTTCAAATATGATTTAATGACCATCTTTGCGCATTATTCTTTTTTCTGTAGTTCTAGTTATTTAGTCTGATATTCTTTCTTTCTTTTTTTTTTTTTTTTTGCAGTTTTTGACCAGAGCTGGGTTTGAACCCACCACCTCCGGTATATGGGGCTGGCGCCCTACTCCTTTGAGCCACAGGAGCCGCCCTAGTCTGATATTCTTTAGAACAGTGGTTCTCAACCTGTGGGTCATGCCCCTTTATAACAATGAAAATACATTGTGGCATAAGGAAGATTGAGAACCACTGCTTTAGAAGAAAAGTCAGGGTCATTATCAAGAAACCATTGTACTTTCTTTTCATGTTTGATTGTCAGTACAATTACTCTGGGGTTTTGGTATTTATTATTAAGGTCTTTCTTAGATGTCCAGTAAGCCATGTAGTAGATTATGTAGATCAGTTAACATGCAAGTTTGGTTTAACACTTTTCTTCTCTCTAGGATGTTTTAGAAGAATGTATGTCTCTTCCCAAGCTATCTTCTTACTCTGGATGGGTGGTAGATCACGTCCTACCACATACGCAGGAGACCCCACCACCCTGTGAGACCTCACCATCCTTAACGTCCACTTCAACCCTAGAGCAACCCTCACGTGTCCCCAAATCTCCTGTCAGAAACTCCGCCTACTCATCAGCTTCCTCTGCAAATGGAACCAAGGTAAGGTGTTTTTTTTTTTTGAGACAGAGCCTCAAGCTGTCACCCTGGGTAGAGTGCTGTGGCTGGATTCGAACCTGCCAGCTCAGGTATATGTGGCTGGTGCCTCAGCCGCTCGAGCCTTTGTTTTTTTTTTTTTGAGACAGAATCCCACTGTGTTGCCCTCGGTAGAGTGCCCTGGTGTCTCAGCTCACAGAAACCTTAAACTCTTAGACTTAAGTGATTCTCTTGCCTCAACCTTGTTCAGGCTGGTCTTGAACTCGTGAGCTCAGGCAATCATCCTGTCTTGGCCTTTCAGACGTTAGCCACTACACCTGGCCTCTGTTGTGTTTCTAAAATGGTAATAGTTTTACATTTAAGTCCATGATCATTTTGCATTAATTTTTGTATAAGATACCAGATTTAGGTTGAGGCTCATTTTTTTCTCTTTTTCACTTTTTTTTTTTTTTTTTTTAATAATTTTATTAAATCATAATTGTGTACATTGGTGCAGTCATAGGGCAGAATATGCTTCATATACAATCAGAAACATTTTGATCGTACTGTGAGAGCTAGCCCTCATAGCATTTTCTTAATCACTATGTAAAGACATTGATACTCTACATTTAATAAGTTTCACCAGTACCCTACTAAGATGCACCGTAGGTGTGATCCCACCAATTGCCCTCCCTCCACCCATCCTCCCCCCTTCCCTCCCCACCCGTTCCTTTTTACCAGTATTCTTGTGCTATAATTGGGTTGAGGCTCATTTTTTTGCCTATAATGTTCAGTTGCTGCAAACATTTTTCAAAGACTAGTATTTCTTTTTATTCATTCATTTGTTTGTTTAAGACAGAGTCTCATTCTGTTGCCTTAGGTAGAGTGCCTTGGCATTATTACAGCTTACATCAAAGTCAAACTCTTGGGCTCAAGAGTGTAGCTCACATCAAAGTCAAACTCTTGGGCTCCTCCTGCCTTAGCCTCCTAAGTACCTTGGTCCACAGGTACCCACCACTATGCCAAGCTAGTTTTTCTATTTTTTAGTACAGATGGGGTTTTGCTTTTGCTCAGGTTGGTCTTAAACTCCTGAGCTAAAGCAATCCCTACCCATGCCTAAGCCTTCCAGAGTGCTACAATTACAGGCCTGAGCCACTGTGCCTGGTCAAAGACCAGTATTTTTTTTTTTTTTTTTTTTTTTTTTTTCAGGTTTTGGCGGAGGGTTGGGTTGCACCCCCCACCACTGGCAAATGGGGCCGGTGCCGTACTCACTGAGCCACAGGCACCGCCCCAAGACCAGTATTTTTTTTTTTTGAGACAGAGCCTCAAGCTGTCACGCTGGATAGAGTGCTGTGGCATCACAGCTCACAGCAACCTCCAACTCCTGGGCTCAAGCGAGTCTCCTGCCTCTGCCTCCCAAGTAGCTGGGACTACAGGTGCCCG
>CAUYRH010020931.1:0-43466 GCA_963574655.1 Perodicticus potto | reverse complement strand
TTTGAGGAGAATTGACATATAAGAAGTGGGATATCTTTTTTTTTTTTGTTTGCTTTTTTTGAGACAGAGCCTCAAGCTGTCACCCTGGATAGAGTGCCGTGGCTTCACAGCTCACAGCAATCTCCAATTCCTGGGCTCAAGCGATTCTCCTGCCTAGCCTCCCAAGTAGCTGGGACGACAGGCGCCCGCCACAACGCCCGGCCATTTTTTTTTTTTGGTTGTAGCCGCCATTGTTGGTTGGCAGGCAGGGCTGGATTCGAACCCGCCAGCTCAGGTGTATGTGGCTGGTGCCTTAGCCCGTTGAGCCACAGGCGCCTAGCCAAGAAGTGGGATATCTTTTTAAAAATTAAGATTTCTCCTAGCACTCTGGGAGGCTGAGGCTGGTGGATCGCCTGAGCTCACTGATTTGAGACCAGCCTGCGCCAGAGCGAGACCCCATCTCTAAAAATAGCCGGGCGTTGTGGCAGGTACCTGTAGTCCTAGCTACTCAGGAGGCTGAGGCAAGAGAATCGCTTGAGCCCAAGAGTTGGAGGTTGCTGTGAGCTATGATGAGATGGCACTCTTCTGAGGGTGACCAAGTGAGACACTGTCTCAAAAAAAAAAAAAAAATGATTTCTCTCATAGGTTTTGCACACATTTTGTTAAATTTATTTTTAAGAATTTAATATTTTTAATGCTATCAAATAGCACTTAAAACATTTCAATATCTGTTACAAAACTTTTTGTAAATTTGTACCTGTAATCTTATAAAACTCATTCTGGTAGCTTCATAATTTGTAGTCATGTTTGAATGAAGTTGTGCTTTTTCCTTTCTAATTTGTATGGCTCTTTTGTTTTTTATTTTGCCTTGTTGATATTTTAGTTCTACATATGCTGTAAGCCCCGTAATACATTGTCATTGTTTTTCCTTTAGTAGTCAGTTATCCTTTAAACAGATATATTTTTTAAAGGATTTTCAAAACTTGGTCCTCTTCCTTGCCTTTGGATTTTTATCTGGTATTATACTCCTTCCTTTTTGAACTTCTTTCAGCATTCCTCATAATACATGTCTGCTGGCTTTAGTTTTTAACAATCTGTATTTCCCCTTAAATTTTGAAAGGTATTTCCCCAGGTAGAGTTCTTGGCATGTTTTTTTAAATAATCTAACAATGTCTTACCATTTTCTCTATTGTGTGGTTCTTGATGAGAAATATTCTTCATTTCTGTACTGTGTGTCTTTTTCTCAAACTAAGATGTTTTCGTGTGTATGCAGTTATTTGTCAATTAAAAAAAATCTTAAACTTTTAAAAATTTTATCACTGGCTGTTAGTAATTATGATATACCTTATATGATATTTTAATATGCATATTCTGCTTGGAGTTTGAGTTTCTTGAATCTGTAGGGGTATAGTTTTGATCAAATTTTAAAAACTTTCAGTCTTATCTTTTTTTTTCCTTTCCTCTGGAGCTCCACTGACACATTATACAGCTTGACACGGTCTCTGGGTACCTGCAACTTTGTTCTTTATTTCTCCCCCCTTTCCCTTTCTCTTTGTGCTTCACTTGAGAGGGCCTGTTACTGCTACTCAAGTTCTGATATCACCTGATCTTCATTTCATTCAGTTTATCTTTTGATTCATTTATTGTATTTTCATCACTTGAATGTGCATTTGGGTCTTATTTATATTTCTTTGTCTCTTCCCGTTTTTCTGGAATACATGGAACATTCTTTTAATAGCTATGTAAAGATAATTTTCAAATCTGTCATCTCTAATGTTTTGGGAACATTTTCTGTTTTATTCATTTTTCCTGGTTATGGTTGTAGTGTTGGCTTCTTTCCATGCCTGGTAGTATCACAGTGATGCCAGGCGTTAAGAATTCTGCATGACTGGTTGCTAGGTTTTACTGTATGAATTGTGTAAATCTAGTAATGTTGGGTTTTGTTATGCCGAGCTAACTTTCTTGTGCTCAGTTGGATTCCACTGAGGCTTGATGTAAAGCTCTGCTAGGGCAGGTCTGGACAAGGCTTCAGTCTAGACTAACTTAGCCCTGCCTGTTGGATAGGACCTTTCTGAAGATTCTCATCATGAGCCTCTTACTGTGAGGTGGCTCTTCCCAGGCTAGAGGGAACAAGAACTGTTGCTCACGCTGTGTCCACGCAGGTATTCGCTTCCCCCACTCAGGGTTGCACAGATGAGCTAAGATTTAAGGAGGCCACTCTGCTGACCTCTGCAGCTCCCTCCGCTGTGGATTGTAGCCTCCGAGGCTGCTGCGGATGTGCCTGCCTGAGGGTCTTCCTTGGTGTCACTACTCTGAGGGGCCCAGCCTGATATTTGGTGCCTGAAAACTCTTTGTTTCATTTATTTTGTTTTGGTTTTCTGGTTGTGTAAACTGAGGGTCAGTAGGTCCCCCTTTAACCGTCTTGGCTGGAGATGGAAGTCTTGAGATCATAGCCTTCCCCTCTGCTGTGCCCCTCTTAGCCTGTGTCTTAGCCGTTCTTCCACTTATCTGTCAGAACACTGGGCTGGCAGGCAAGGCGTTTGGTTCCTAAGATTCCCAGTTCTGCTGGTTTTTAGGGCACTTCTCTTATGTAGAAAATGAGTCTATCAAAGCATGCCCTAAAGTTTTTTTGTTTATTTTGATTCTATACTGTAACACTCATTCAGTATTTTCATTCATTTTAAGTTTCTTTTGAAAGTGTCATTCCATCTGTGCTCTCTTTTGTTGAGCACCTGCTACTTGCTGGGCGCTGCTCTGGGCACTAGGGTCGCAGCACCTTGTGGAGCCCTCAGTCCTGCTGTGATTCCAATCCTTGCAGCGGTACCTCTGTGGCCAGTGTTCACAATAAAGAAGCCACGTGTCTGGCGAGTCTGTCACGGGAGACTGATCTTCACCCAGGGGGGCAGGGGTGGGTGCGTTTGGACACTGATACCCAAGGTCAGGTAGGAGGAGGAGAGTATAAATGAGAGTGTGCCAGGCTGTGGGAGCAGTGGGCATAAAATAATCAAGATGGAGGATTTTGGCTTGGTGCCTTTGCTCAGTGTTTAGGGCACGACCACATACACCCGGGCTGGCGGGTTCAAACCTGGCCCTGGCCTACTAACCAACAATGACAACAACAACAACAATAGCCGGGCACTGTGGTGGGCGCATGTGTCCTAGCTACTTGGGAGGCTGAGGCAAGAGAATTACTTAAGCCCAAGAGTTTTAGGTTGCTGTGAACTGTGATGTCACGGCACTCTACCTAGGGTGACATAGTAAGACTCTGTCTTAAAAAAAAAAAAAAATGATTTAAGTGCATTTGAAGAATAAGGACCCTTGTGACTGAAGCTTAGAGGAATAGATGGGAGAGGTTACTTTGAAAAGTAAAATTAAAATGTGGGTTTCCTCTCTAGCAGTATGCACAGTGCAAATGTCTAGAGTCTGAGTTCAAATTTGACTCTGCCATTCTGTGTGACCTTCAACTTTCTTAACCCCTGAGCTTCAGAATTTTTTTAGCAGCAACATGAGAATGATGCGGTCATCAAGGTTTCACAAAGTATTACTATACAGAAGGCTCTTAGCACAGTTCCTGGCTTATTGAATGTAACCAATAGAGGTAAATTATCCAGTATTTCATGGCTTATCTCTTTATTTCCTTGTTATCATTAGTACAATTTTACATAATTAGTAGGATTATTAATATTCTATAGTAATAACTCTTCTTTGTGGTTCTTTAGTTCTCTAATGGTTTCTTCAGAGTGGATATTTTTGGTTACTTTAAAATAGGAAGTTCTTAACCATGAATAGGCCTAGCAGCAGTTCTCAACCTGTGGGGCGCAACCCCTTTGTAACAATGAAAATACATTGCGGCATTAGGGTGGTTGAGAACCACTGCCTTAGAGGGTCTTTGGAAACTCCTGATCTGTATGAAAAGGCTTAAAACTTATTTTTCTTTGTTGCCCAGTGGCTTGATCATACCTCACTGTAACCTCCCATTCCTGGCCTCAAGTAATCCACCTGTCTCAGCCTCCCAAAATGCTGGGGTTAACAGGTGTGAGCCATTGCACCTGGCCTCTGTGAAAAGTTTTGAGCATGTATGTCTGAGTGGCTTTGGTTTCCAAAATTATGTGTCCCCAGATTTTGCTTCAACGTAATGTTTTTAAATCTACTCTAGGCTGGGTCCCTAGGTGCTCTGTAAATATCTGTAGGATGGAGGTGGCGTGTTCCTCCTGGCTCTGAAATGCACTGAAAGTAATTCACACCAGGTGATTTTCATAAGGCTTGGCTGTGATCCAGTGTGGACTTGTTCATTGAAGACAGTGATGATACAGAGAAATGACATATTTATGTTGCACATTTTTCTACAAATGTATAATTCTTTTATTAAAATTCTCTGAGTAAATGTTATGCAGTATAAATTTTTAATAAGCTTTTATTACTAGTCTAAAAGAATTAGTTGAGAAAAAACGTGGTTGGTGTTTCAAAGAAAAGAACATAGCCATAGACTTGTCATCTCTTTAAACCCTTCCCATTTGAGGTTGCAGTTGACCTGGGTTTTCCTCTCTGCCGGGTGGGGTGCCTCTGCTTCTTATGCCACAGTGCTTGTCGCCCAGCTGCCTGGTGTTCAGAGTAAGGGGTAGGAGGGAAGCAGTTACACCTTTTTAGCAAGTGCAAGTAATCTTTCTGGAACTGTTGATAACAATTGAGGCAGTTCTCTTGCCAAAATTAGCCTCAGGGAAGTCCTCTGCAGCCTGTTTATTTTTCTAGAACATAAATGGAAAGGTTGGGTGTGGATAGTAAGGGAAGGGAAGGCTCCGCTAGGTGTGTCTCTTTATTGTGCTCAGTTGCCAGCCAGGCTCTCTCTGAAAACAGTTCTCTTAATAATTGCCCTTCGAATCTAGGCAGTTCTTATCTGCCTTATCCATTCAGTGGGTGCCCATTTCCTTAGGAGTGGAATGAGATGTCTGCTTAATAGGAAAAGTTGGTTATAGTGGGGATTCTAAACGAAAGATACCTATACTCCTAAAACTTATAATTTTAACCTAAAAATGTGTATTCGTGTGCTGATCCTCTAATCTGAGCCAAGGCCTTATATGGGTCTTGTCTTCATTTCCAGGGTCACTGTCTCCTGTGGAGTGAGAGTTGGGCCAGGCAACATGAATGTAGCCCTTACTGATTTCCTTGCGTTGTGTACAATACTCTCCATTTATTTTACCGAACCCTAATTTATAGACAGCTGTATTTTAGTAGCCATTTTTATTGAATCTTAAGAATTCAAACTAATGTTCAGGAATAGCAACTTTCTTTTGATGGTTATACATCATTGGTTTATATGGTATTTCACTAAGTTACTTGATTAGAATAAAAAGGACAACGGGCATAGCGTGGCTGGGAGCACACAGAACTGACTTAGCAGGTGACTCTTCGAAAGGACAGCTGTGCGTGAGCCTGCTTCTGGTTAGGGTCAACTGAGTGAGTGACTGAGGGAAAGTCACTTACCCTTTATAGGTATTGGTTTACTCCTCTGTGACATGAGGGTAAGGATATCTTCCCTTGGTTGAGTTGGTATGGGAACTGAATCACGCATGCAGAGCTCCACCTTGGCCAGTTACCTATGCTGGAAAACATAGCCATTGTTGTTACTCTTCCAACGACTCCTCTTGCCACGATCACTCCTGGAGAGGATCCTCTTAACTGCCTGCTCAGCGTGCCCTGGGACTAGGCAGTGTGTTTTACAGAGTAGGTGGTTGGGAGCTTCTGCTCTGTTGAAGAGCTTCCTTGGTGAGATGAGTAGCCCTAAAGTGAGTTTATGCATTATGTGTTGAATGAGCATCTACCTAACGTGCTAGGGACGTTATGCTTGGTCTGGAAAATCCAACAGTAGCTAGATACAGTGCTGCTCTTGGGAGCTTGAACCGCAGATAAATAGTTAACACTAACACAGCAGGAGGTTGGCAAGGTTGCCCCACCAGGAGCACTTGAGATGTGAGGAGAATGGGCAGGGAGGCTTTCTGTGAGGCTGCACCCTGGCCAACATATAAAGGCCAGACAGGAGAGAGTAGGCGGAGAACAGCCTTTGTTGAATGCCTCAGGGGATGTGAGAGCCACCGGCAGTTCCTACAGACCAAAGCATGGGGTGCGTAAAGGGTGGTGTCAAGGTTGGCCAGGTCCTGCCAGTCTTCATCTGCGTGAACTTGCATGTTCCAGCGTCCTGTTGGTGCAAGGATGGGCTGTAAACCTCACTCAGGGTGCATACATGGATGTGTTGACAGGGTAAGTGACTTGCTGTAGCCACTCAGCTGGTGAATAGCAGTTGTGGGATTCATTCCACTGCTGGTGTGTTGGATTCCCGAGCTCATGAGCTCAGCTCCACTACTACATCAGATGGAAGAGCAGTTTTAAAGACGAAGAGTGAGGGTGATAACTGGCTCTCTGGGGCCCAAGTAAGTTGACGGAGCCTGTTAGAGACAACTATGTGAAGAGGTCTGGTTGGATGTTGCCAGGACACAGGTGCAGATCAGTGGGAATCGATGTGGTGGAGGGGATGAGGCTGTGTGAGTACACTTAGGACAGCCTGCATGTGGGTGAACTGCCTTCCCTTCTTGCTGACAGGGTCAAACTTATTTGTTTTTCCTTTGACTGTTTTAAACCTGGTTGGAGAGCACTGCATGGCTATTTTTCATAGAAGTGAGACTCTTCATTCACTTGCTTCTGAATTTCCCAGTGGAGGAGTGGTTCCACCCATGCTGGTGAGAGGTGACATGTGGATTAGCACCAAAGGTGTGCGGCTACTCTTCATGCCTCTGGTCCTTATCACTCTTCTGGGGTTCTACACCTGCTCACTTCATTTTAGGTGAATTCTCGAGTTTGCAGTTCCTAGACGCCTCAGCGGGAAAGGGCTGCAAAGGTAGAAAGTACAGTGATGTGGCCATGCCTTTGACAAGTGTCATTTGTCACAGTTGATTACACCTGTGACTATATATTTTTTTTCCTTTTCTCCCTTGGATGGGTTTTGCAGATTATGGTCCAGACTGTGACAACATGAGGGTAACGGCCTTCTTGGGCATTCTCAGCCAGGATAACCTGCCTCCGCTTGCTTGCTTGGAGAAATGTGCTTTCAGTGAGAACATCTTCAGCTGGTGAGCTCAGCTGCGCTGCTGCACATTGGCAGGCCTCTGTTGTGTTTGGTTTAAGCTGACACTTGTGGCCACCTCTGTGATAGCTTTGAGGAGACTCAGGATGATGAGCTGGAATACAGGCTGTCCTCGGGGTGCTGGGCTTCTGTCCAAATGACACCATTTTGTTAGGCTCCATCATTGCGTTACTGTTTCACTGACCATCTGGTAAACCGAGAAGGAAAGGTGATGAAATTTCATGGTGGTTAAGTGATTAGGATTGCTAAGTGGGTTTGTTTTGCATATGCTTTGCTCAGAAAAGTAAAATGCGTTGCTTAATTGAGAGGCACCAGAGAGCTGTCAGTGGATGCTGTATCTGCTTTGGTTTCGAGCGCACTGGGCTTCAGGACTTGCTCTGCTGTTGCTTCTGGTGTTGGCAGGGTTTGACTGTAGGCTTGGACCGCTCAGAAGACGACCTTTGCTCTGGTCTCCTGAAGAAAGCAGAAACTAAGGCATCCTTTCCCATTTGCTCTCTGCCCAAACCTCCCCGAATCTGAAAGTGTTCTTCCCTCCTCTTGATCTGCCCCTCTGAATGGTCCTCGGTCCCTGCCTCGATTCCTCTCTGAGACCTCACCTCCTGGTTTTCCTTCTGTCTTCGGTGTCTCCTTGCATGTGACTCAGGACATCGGCTCATCTCTCGCTCTCAACTGTCTTCCGCACTTCAGTTTCTTCACTGCGCTGCTCGTCTGTAAGACTGGATGACACTCATCGAGTCTCCTTCCTTACCCCCATTTTCTCTTTTTAAAAATTACATTCTATGTGAAACATAGGCTAGACCTTTTACATCTACATGTATTAAGTCACAGGAAGCTCATGACGATGTTACTGGGTGAGCCCAGTTATTGTCTCCGTAGGTAGGGAAATGATGGTGCTTTGGTATCTTTTTTTTAAATTATATTTTTTGTTTGGGATTCATTGAGGGTACAAAGAATTAGGCTACACTGATTGTATTTGTTAAAGTCTCTTATAATCGTGTGCCTGCCCCAAGAGGTAGGATTGGTATCTCTGATGAAAAGTTCTTAAATCTAGTTTTTTATCATTTATCAACTTTTTCTCTTATGGTTAGTGCTTTTCGTGTTACGTAAAAGAAACTTTGTCCTCTCCCAAGGGCACCAGATATTCTCTTGTTTTGTCTTCTAGTGTTATCATTTTATTTTTCACATTTGGATCAACAACCCACCTAGAATTACTTTTATTTATGATGTGAGGTAGGGGTCAGGTTTTGTTTCCTTTTGTGTGGAATCCATTTGGCCCAGAACCATTTATTGAAAGGACTGTCTTTTATCTACACTATGCCCTGCCACCCTTCAAATCAAGTGTCCCCATCTGAGCGCTCTAGTCTTCTGCTCTGGTCTGTTTACCCATCTCTGCACCAGCACCGTCTCCACACTGTCCTTACTCCTGCCACTTTATCAAAGTCTTACTGTCATGCGGGGCCCTCTGCTTTGTTCTTTTTCAACATTGTTTGGCCATTCTTAGCCATTTACATTTCCACATACACTTCAGCACCAATTCATCAATTTCTAGAAAAAAAATCTGATTTTCATTACGGTTGCATTGCATTTATTAAATTAATCAAAGAATTGGTGTCATTACAATATTTAATCTTCCAATCCTTCCATTGGTTTAGATTTTCTTTAGTTTCTCTGGTTATTACTGTGGCTGTGTGTGCTCATACCTGTACATGAGTGCACACACAGACAAATGATTATGAGATTGGACAGTTAAGTTTGAGAACTCCTCCTAGAAAAAGTGCTATATACCTCACTGCTGAGTCTCCGGTTACCTTTGAGATACTACCCTAGGGAAGCTATGTACCCAGAATGCAATGGGGTTAGGGAAGCTATGTGCTCACAATGCAATGGGGTTAGGGAAGCTGTGAACCCACAGTGCAGTGGGGTTAGGGAAGCTATGCACCCACAATGCAATGGGGTGGTAACACTTTTTCTAGTATGAGTTTGTGAACCTAATTGTTAGACCCTGTCCTGTATATCCTTCTTGGCTTTTTCCTAGATAAGTGTAAGTGTGTATATAGATGAATGTGTTTACATGCACATGTCCTGCACATATATACCTAAATATAATTCATGTTAAGGAATACTCATACCATGTGTAAGATGCTTCCTTTTTCCATTTAATGCATGATGGGCAGCTTTCTAAATTAGTACGTGTCTAGAGGTACCTTTACTAATGGTGGTGCAGTATGTCCAGGTATAGATACATCGTGACTTATGTAAGCTTTTCTTTGTTAATAGGTATTAAGATTAGATTGAGATTGTACCAATGGCTCTACACTCCCGAGGGCTTGCCATGGACTTACCCTGCTGTGAACTCTCTGCGGTTTCTTACAGGTAGGCATGGTTCACCTCTGTGGAGGGCTCCTTTCTTTTTTCATCTCGTTCACATAGCTGAGAATGACAGGTATTGAGGCTGATGCTTCTGGACTCTGTTCATTCTCTGTGGTCTCCAGGTCATTCCAAAATGAAGCAGCCAGGTTTTCCCAAATGTTGTTTCCAAAGCACCAATTTGTTTGAGTCTTTAGCTCTTTTGTGTTGTGTGTTCCTTCACTGTGGTGGATTTGTCCCTGTGGGGCCGGGTCTTTCCTGTAGAGGGCAGGTCCCTTGTGCCCACTGAGGCTGGGTGCAGATTTGCCTATCCAGTCTATGGCCCGGGAAGCAGATTGGGGATCCTAGTTGCTTGATTTCCCAAGGGACACTGACATGAATGTGGTCCAGTGAAATGTAATCAGTAACGTTCTCTATAGTGTCTCTTTTGACTTTCCTAAACATCTCGGCTGCCAGATCTCGACCTTTTATCCCAAGGGTGGTGTAAGTCTCTCTGTAGGCAGGCTTGAGTTGATGGATTTCTTCCTACAGTGTGCTGGGCCAAAGGACTGCCTCTTTGAATTCTACATTTCTGGTCTGGTCTTGCAAATCAAGGTGGGTTTTTAACTTCAGGTAATTCTCCCTCGGGCCAGAATGATGTGCTCTTGCTCCCAGGCTATCAGTTGCTCAGGGGAGCAGACAGAAGCAGGAGGGGTCCCTTTCCATTTGCTCCTGAGCTCCAGTTCTTCCTACACACTGAGGTCCCCAGGTTGCTGCTGAGAGCCCTGGTTTTCCCCCTCCTGGTGTCTGTGTTTAAAGCAGCTTCGGTGAGGCATATTTTACATTCAGTAGCATTCACACACTTGGATAAGTTTAGGGAGTTGTGTGTAGTCATGCAGCCATCACCATGATCAAGTTTTGCCATCCAATAAAATCTCTTATTTGCCCCTTTGTGGTTAGTTCCTCCCTCCGCAGCCACCACGGGTCCAGGCAACCACTGACTAGGTTTCTGATGTTTTCAAAAGGTTCTGCCTTTTCTAGGATTTCATATGAATGGAATCGTATGGTATTTGCTGGTATGTAGTAGCTTCATGCATTAGAAGTTCAGGCTGTCATCGCAGCTCATCGCCTTTTGTTGCTGAGCAGCACACCGTGCTTCTCCTCAGACGTTACATGTGCTGTGTTTTCTTTGCACACCCACCAATTGATGGACAGTGGGATTCTCTGTGTTAGGCTGTTAGGAATACTGCTTATGAATATTCGCACACAACTTTGTGTGGCTGTGTTTTCATTTCACTTGGGTAAATACCTAAGAGTGAAATTGCTGGATCGCATGATAAGTGTATATTTAACCTTTTGAGAAAGTGCCAAACTGTTTTCCAAATTACCTGTGACATTTTGCATTTGTGCCAGCGACTTCTGTGGATTCCTGTAATTCTGTATCTTTGTCAGCACTTCCTATTGTCATTATAATTTTAGCTCTTCTAGTGGTTGTAGTGTTATCTCATTGTAGCTTTTCCTTTGTGTTTTGTCTTTAGGCTTTTCATTTTGAAATTACTTTAGATTGATGGAAGTGTTGCAAAGCTAGTACAGAGAGTTCCCGTATACCTTTTGCCCAACTTCTTCTAATGCAGCAGTTCTTAACCAGGGGTGATTTTTGCCCTTAAGATGTCTTTGACAATGTCTAAAGATACTTTGGGTTGTTCCAACTTGGTGGTCAGAGAATGCTACTGGCATCTGGTGGGTAGAGGCCAAGGACACTACTAAATGGCCTGCACTGCACAGGACAGCCCCCATGGCAAAGAATTAGCTGCTCCAAAATGTCAGTAGTGCTCTAATGTTTACTTCTTAAATAAACATGGTACATTTATCAAAACCAAGAAATTAAAATTGGCATTGATACAATACCATTAACTAAATTACAGATCTTACTTGGATTTCCCATCTTCCATTGATGGTCTGTTTCTGTTCCCGGCTCCCATCCAGAGCACCACATCGCATTTGTAGCTGTCACGTCTCCCTAGGCTCATCGAGTCTTTGACAGTTTCTTGGTCTGTCCTTTTCTTTCATGACCTTGACAGTTTTGAGGAATAATGAACAAGTATTTTGTAGAATGTGTCTCAAGTCGGATCGTTTCTTTTCTCGTAATTAGACTGAGGTTATGGATTTTGAAGCAAAATACCCAAGAAGTGATATGCCCTTCTCATTGCTTTGCAGCGGAGTTCTGTGATGTCAGTGTTGTTGCTGGTGATGCTGACCTGGACCCGTGGTCAGGTTCATTCCGGTTCATCGTGATTTACAGTTGCCTAAAGACTTGCAGGGCTGAGAATTTTTTTGTGTATTTCTTGGTTGTTTATTTTCTGTTGTGAAGCTGTTAAAATCTTTTGCACTTAAAAAAACTCAACTTTAGGGCAGCGCCTGTGGCTCAAGGGAGTAAGGCGCTGGCTCCATATGCCAGAGGTGGCGGGTTCAAACCCAGCCCTGGCCAAAAACTGCAAAAACAAAACAAAACAAAAAAACTCAACTTTATTGAGATTTTATTTACATACCATGTAATTCACTACTTTAAAGTCTATAAATGGATGGTGTGTGGTACAATAGAGTTGTGCATCACAAGAATGAATTTGAAAGCATTTTTATCACCTCAGAAAGAAATCCTGTTCTCATTAACGGCCAATACCCATTCATACCCAATCCCCTTGCTCTAGGCAACCACTAATCTACTTTTGTCTCCATTGATTTACCTATTCTAGACATTCTGCAGAAATGTAATCATATATGTGGTCTTGTTTTATTTCTTTCACTTGGCACGCTGTTTCTAAGATTCATCCATGTTGTAGCAAGTATCATTACCTCATTCTTTTAATATTCCATTGAATGGATATGTAGTATTTTGATTATTCATCAACTGATACTTAGATTGTTTTCAACTTTGGACCAATATTAGCAATGCTACTGGGGTTACTTATGAACAAGTTTTCTTTTAATTGGGCTGTCTTATTACTGTGTTGTAAGAGTATGTTATCTATATATTCTGCATTACAGGTGTTTTGTCAGGTACGTGTGTTATCTCCTTTCTATGGCTTTTTCATTTTCTTGACGTGATTTGGGGAGCAAAAGTTTTTTTAATTTGAAGTCTAGTTTATCAATTGTTTTATAGTTTGTATCTCAGAAATCTTTGCCTAACCTAAGGTTAGAGACTTTTTTTTTTTTTTGCCAGTTTTCTTTTTCTTTTTCTTTTTTTTTCCAGGAAGTTTTAACTCTTATTTTAGATCTATGATTCGTTTTGAATTTTTGTGTATAGTGTGAGGTAAGAGTAAAGGTTCATTTTTTGTCTCTGTATGATTATTCTAGCATGACTGGTCAAAAAGACTACCCTTTCCCTGTCACCTTGTTTTTTGTTTTATGTTTTTTTTTTAAATGTCACTTGATAAACGTGTGGTCTGTTTCTGGGCTCTTGCGTTGACTTGACTCTTGCCTGTTTGTCCTTAAAGTTGTATTGGTTTTTGCTGCATGTGTTTGAAGATCTGTTATTGGATCCATAAACACTTAGGATTATTTTGTCTTCATGAGTTTACCCCTTTATCATTATGAAATGACATTCTTCATGCCTGGTGATAGTCTTTGCTCTAAAATCTGTTTTGTCTGGTATAAATATAGTTAGCCCAGCTTTATTTTGTCCATTGTTACCATAGCATCTTTTTTCATTCTTCTTACTTTTAACTTATTTGCATCTTTATACTTAAAGTGTGTTTCTTATGAATACTCTGTAGTTGGGTCTTGCTTTTTTATCCCTTATATCAGTCTAGGTTTTTTTTAATTGGAATGTTTAGACCATTTACATTAATGCGATTATTGATGTCATTAGGTCTAAATATATCATCTTATTTGCTTTCTATTGTCACATCAGTTTTGTTCCTTTTTTGTCTTCTCTTGGATTGAATTTTTTAGTGATTTTTAGTTTGTCTTTTTGATAGCTTGTTAGCTATACCTCATTGCTTTGTCGTTTTAGCGGTTGTGCTAGCATTTATAGCATGTGTATTTAACCCATCAGTCTACTTTCCAGTAATTATTTTACTACATCATGTATGGTATGAGAACGTTAAGCCTCTTCTGCTCTTTGTCTTTTTGTCTTATATTTAACTTGTTATAAATCTATAATACATTATTTTCACTTAAACAATTATTTCTTTTTTTTTTTTTTTTTTGAGACAGAGCCTCAAGCTGTCACCCTGGATAGAGTGCTTTGGCATTATAGCTCACAGCAACCTCCAATTCCTGGGCTCAAGCGAATCTCCTGCCTCCGCCTCCCAAGTAGTTGGGACTACAGGCGCCTGCCACAATGCCATTTTTGGTTGCAGCCGTCATTGTTTGGTGGGCCTGGGCTGGATTCGAACCCACCAGCTCAGGTGTACGTGGCTGATGCTTAGCCTGTTGAGCCACAGGCGCCTAGCCTAAACAATTATTTCTTATAAGATAAAGCTTTATATAGCTACCCATGTAGTTGTTGTAACTGGTATATTCCTTGATGTAAACTCAGATTTTCTTCAGGCGTGATTTTCTTACCGCCTGAAAGATTTCTTTTCTTACGGTTCAGATCTGCTGCTGATGGATTCTTTCTATTTTGAATGTCTAAACCAAATCTTTATTCACTTTTGATGTCCTGTCTTTGGGTGGTCCGAGGCCAACCACAGTTCACATTGGTTTCCCGAGCTCCTGGGTCCATTCTTTCAGAAAGCTCCACCTCAGGGAGCCCCTCCATCTCCCAGGAGAGCCCTTCAGCATATCGATCATGTTAGTGACAGGATGTGGTCACTTGGTCCTGCCATGACAATCGTATTTTCTCCCCTAACGGGCAGCTTCCTCTGGGATGCCTGCCGGCATTCACTTCCTTTGTTGCTTGCTGTCTGGTGGTGAAACTTCCCTTTGCCATAACTGGGACTGATGCTCAGCCTCAGGCTGGTCCCCTGGAGGCTGCTTCAGTGGACATGGGTGGCTTTTCTTTTCAGTAGATGACTCTACGTCGTGAATGGGGTCTCCCCAGCTCCGTTCCTTATTCCACTCAAAATGGGCGTTTATTGGTCCTTCTCATTTTACAGGTTTTTTTTTTTTTTTTTGATATAGCGCCTCAAGCTGTCACCCTGGATAGAGTGCTGTGGCATCGCGGCTCACAGCAACCTCCAATTCCTGGGCTCAAGCGAGTCTCCTGCCTCCACCTCCCAAGTAGCTGGGACTACAGGTACCCGCCACAATGCCCGGCCATTTTTTGGTTGCAGCCGCCATTATTGTTTGGTGGGCCCGGGCTGGATTCGAACCTGCCAGCTCAGTTGTGCGTGGCTGGTGCCTTAGCCCGCTGAGCCACAGGCGCCAAGCCATTTTACAGGTTTTATGGTTAATTAGCACAAGAAGATGGGAAAATAAAAATGATAAAAATGGGGAAATGTCTGAATTTACTTGTCTCAAGAACTGTAGCTCCTCATCCGGCCATCCTTGGGGCTGGTGGGTGCTGATTTTTATTTTGCATCTTTTGGTCACTTAAATCCTTCCCACTAGGGCTTTACTCCAACACTGTCCCAGCCTGAAGAACCAGTCAGAAAAGAAAAACATCTTCCCCTTTTTGTAAGTGGACAGTTTCACCTGACTGCCAGACTGGAAAATGTGGGTCCCCATTCTAGGATTTTGATCCCTTTTGGAAGGACCACTTTTGGACCTTCCTGGATGGTCTGTCCTCTTTCTGGACATAATTGCTGCTTTCCCTCTGGTCCATGGGTGTATTACCTGCTCTTGGCACAACTCAGCAGTCCTTCAGTCAGTGCTGCCCCCATGACCTTTCTTGTCTCCATAGTTAGGTTATCACCCCAGGGCTATGTGTTTATGTTCCTGACTTCAGTAACAATGAACAAGACTTCGTAACAGTAATGGAGATTTGTAGTCAGAGTATCAGAGATGCAGGTTTGTATAGGTCTTATATAATTTTATATTTTACTTATGCATTTCTGAGAAATTATATAACAAATGATAACTAAATAAAAAAACACCTATGTATTAATTGATAAAAGTTTAAGCATTATCTAACTATGAATGGATTTTGTCATGTGGAATGGGCATCTTATTTGGATATGACTCACATTTTCCTTATTTTTAGAAAATTAGGATGACTAATGGCTCTAAGTGCTGTTTGCCCTGGCAGTTAGGCCTTTTGTATTTCTTGAGTTTTATCAGACTATTGGTTGCTAAGAAATGTTAAAGCAAAAGAAGTCCTTTGGATTAGAACAATTCCAGTCATTACTTTCTCTCACCTCTGATCTTTGTAGGCTGATCTTGATTTTTCTTTCATTCCACTTCGCCATGATTGCTATTCTAGAAGAAAAGCACGTTGCTGTGCAGCAGCCACTGTGACGTTCTCTCCCCCGTCTCCAGTAAAGATGAGTCACATGAATGAGTGGTGGGGTTGCTGGTACTGACAGCTCCTCTGCAGCCCTCCTCCACCCCACATTCATAATGAATGGTGAGCAGCTTCAGAAAGTTTTAGAAATCTTAGGCCTGAGAATTTGATGATCATTTTAACTGAAAATAAAAAATAAACCTTCTGTATAGCTCCCATATTTGTTTAAAATATTCATGTGAATATGACACAATGCTTTTAAAAAGGCCCAAGTGGATGTTTTGAGTCTTTAAGTGGATTCTCTTTGTAAATGAGTCACCATTTACAGTGCTGCAGCAATTATATATTTGTGTTAAATTTAATGTGGTAGATTGGAGCGAGAACCGCTCTTTTGTTTAATGCTTTGCCGTAGAAATAATTGGGATGGGTGGATTGTGGGGGAGTGCATTTATGAAAGAATTATTTATAATGTATACATTCTGGCTAGAATTTAAATAAGCACAACCCATAGGTCTGGCATATAAGCCATTAGTTGTAATGGCTTTTGGACGCTGGCCCAGCATGCAGACTTCTTGCTCCCTCCTCGATTTATATATGGCTTGTTATAATAGAGTTGTCATTCTCTCTTCTTTTTATGTTTTTATATTGCTGTATAGCTTATTAGCTTTTTAAGCCTGTCTGTACCATAAATACTCTAAATGGGAAATGATTTTTAAACTGCATTTGTCTAATTTCCTTGATGAAGTATTTTAGTAAGAAAAGCTAGAAACTATCAGTATACACTATATAAGATGCTTGGCTTAGTCTTAATATAATCCTTTTCTTTTATTGCTGCAGAGCCCACAGTGCGGACTGAGCTGGTGGAACAGATTCCTCCTATTGCCAGCTTTTTTTTTTTTTTTATACAAGAAAACAGATCAGATTTTTCCAATAGTGTTCTCTGAATATCTCATACCTATTGTGGTGGTGTACATCACAGATCCAAACAATCAGGGTTGAAAAACTGTAACCTTAAGATCTCTTTAGCAAATTCTCTTTAGTCTTATTTTAGTCGATATACGTAATTCAAAAAAAACAGCTTTTTAGAGTTAAGTGATTCAAGAACAAAAGGTCTGTTTGTGCCCAGTTCCTCTAATCATGCAGGGAGCTAGACAGCCCTCATTCTTATCATGAGATATTCCTTTTTTTCTTTAGCTTTTTATTATGGAAATTTTCAAACACACATAGCAGTAGAGAGAATATTAAAATGAATGCCCATGTGCCCTTCACCCAGCTTCAACCATCATTAACGCTTGACCAATCATTTCTTATTTATCTTACCCAGCTAAAATCCAACCCAGATAAAAGCAATTCTTAGACGCCATATCATTTCAACTGTAAATATTTCTTCTCTTAAGAATGAAGAGTTTTTTTTTTTTAAATAATGGTATCATTATTGCAAGTTTAAAAATTAACAATAGTTATTCAATATCATCTAATACCTCGTCCTTGGTCACATCTTCCCAGTTTTCTCATAAATGTGTTTTTTGCAGATGGTCTGTTCTAACCAGGATACAAACAAGAACCATGCACTGAGTTTGGTTGATAAGCCTCTTAAGTCTCTTCAAATATATGCCAGTTATCCCTCCCCTTTTCCCCTTTGCTGTTTGCTTGTTGAGGAAACGGAGTCATTAGTTCTATAGAATTTCCCACACTGGGGACCTGGCTGATGGTGTCTCTGTAATGTGAAGGTGTTCCTCTGCTCTGGGTATTTCCTGTAAACAAGTAGCTGAAGTGTAGGGCTCAGTTAGACTCAGATTTTCTGTTTATCAAGAATACTTTTCAGATGGTGCTGTGTTTTCCTGCTGCATCAGATCAGGAAGCAGAAAAGCTTTGGATGGTTCTTTTCCTAATTTGGTCACAGGATTCAAGTGGGGTCAGCCTTATTACCCTTTCATACAAAGTCCCCCTTCTACCCATGAGCACTGTTGAGGATCTTTGCCTAAGTCCAGTATTTCATAAGAGGTTTTAAAATTCTGACTCTGCAATTCCATCATTCCTTGCTAGTTAAACAGCTGGTATTTTAAAGAACTTCCACTATCAACTATTTGTTAGCCTCGAAAACCTATTTGTACAGAAAAGACAGAATAAATGCTTTATTGTATCCCTTCATTTACCAATTTCCACAATAATTAGCTGGTATTCTAACAATCTGCAAAGGTTACCATTTAGGTTTTTAAAATGTGTTTGTTTTGAGCATTATCGTGAACTCCTAAATTTTAACATAGTGGATAATTTATTGTCTTCTTTTTAATGATCAAGTTGTCTCAGCTTTGACCAGTGGGAGCCTTTCAAGTTGGCTCCAGGAACTCTTTGACATGACTCAGGAGACTGTCGTCAGACACTGCTACCTGGAATCAACCGTTTCTGTAAGCAGCCGTGATTCCTTTACGTGGGAAATGATAAGAAACCGGAGTGTGGGTCCTGGGGATATTCCCTGCTGATCAATGAGGTTGATCATTGCTTCTAGGGACAGAGCACTTTTTTTAAAATGAAAATTTCTTATGAATTTACAGTGAAGTTAATGACTCAAATTTAGGATTATAGGGCTTTTACTTACCCTTTGAGTTTTTTTCTTATATAAATCTTAATGACATCCAAAATAAAATCAGAATTATTACTACCGACATGGTAGGATTGCTAAAAACAGTATGAGATTTCTTTGCAATTCCTTTTGTTCTAGGGGCACATCTCACTAGGGACACCAGCGGTATTCACACCCCCTCCTTTGGTGCGGTCCTCAACTTGATACAGCTATGCTCTTTTGTATTCATTTGTTTAATTTTAGGAATTGCTAAAGTTTTCACATTTCAACTTAATTTTGATTTATAATTAAAATGTTTATTTAATTCCAAAATTGAAACTCTGCATCCTGAGAAGTCTGCTTTTCATCCCTCTCCCCATCTGCTCTCTTCCTCCCCTCTGGGCAACTGTTTCTTTGTTTTGGTTTATTCTTAAAACATCCACACATGTAAACAACGCTCAGGTTATGTCCTCGTATTCTGTATCTTGTCCCTGTCTCAGACGCAAGGTGCTCCCTCCCTGCCCTTCGCCTCCCCAGGCCGTTCTTCCTTCTCTTTCTCCTGGTTCAACACTCCAACACTCCGTCAGGGGACAGCGTGGTTTATGGATGGACATTTGGCTTCGTTTTAGTCTTTTGCCTCTTTAAAATTGCTGCAACAAATAGTTTTGCATCATTTCTGTTTGTGCCAGTGTATCTTGAGGGTGGCTTCCCACAAAGGGCAACTTTTAATTTTTTTTTTTGAGACAGAGTCCCACTATGTCACCCTCGGTAGACTGCCGCGGCATCACAGCTCACAGCAACTTCCAGCTCTTGGGCTTTGGCGATTCTCTTACCTCAGCCTCCAGAGTAGCTGGGACTACAAGCACCCACAACAACACCCAGTTATTTTTGGGTTGCAATTTGGCTGGCCTGGGTTTGAACCCACCACCCTGGGTATATGGGGCTGGTGCCCTACTCACTGAGCCACAGGATCCATTCTTTAACTGCATTGGATTGGGGGATTTGTCATTCTCTTGATCTGTCATAGAGTGCCATGTGTTGTGTTCCAGAGGGCAGAGGCAGGAAGTCTGATTTTGGCCCCAGGAACTGGCATGGTGCCTGACACCAGCGTGTGCTGGAGAGTTGTGTCCGTGGCAGAGAGCAGGTACCCGCACGCAGGTCCAGCACCCACCTGTCTGCCCCAACAGCCCCTGTACCCACAGCCACTCTGCCACCAGAACTGCCCCACCGCCCGCTCCCACATGGAAGGCCATCTCTGACCACAGCTTGCCCATTGTCTTAGCTCCCCATCCCCTGGGCCTCTGGCCTCAGGCGTCTGACCACGGCCCCACCCCCCACCTCTGCCTGCTTTCACTTCCTGTTCTTCCTCAGCTGCCCCTTCTCATCCCACCCTCCAAGTCCCTTCCTGCCATTACCCTTCATTTTTTTCTTTCTTCCTTTTTTTTGCAGTTTTTGGCCAGAGCCAGGTTTGAACCCACCACCTCCAGTGTATGGGGCCAGCACCCTACTCCTTTGAGCCACAGGCACTGCCCCAGTTTTTTGTCTTTTTGACAGTGCTCCTGGCACACTGGTCCTCCTGCCCAACACAGCCCCCAGCCCCCTCGGCTGCTGAGCTCAGGGGAGGCAGTGCTGTCAGGACCTGGCTGGTGCCACTGCAAATTTATGGCTTCTAGGCGCTGCCGGCTTTGCAGTGCTGCATGGCAATCTTCCCCTTGTCCCTCATCAGCTGCTTTTCACATTATCCGTGGCAGCTCTTCCAGACCTTTGCCACTTTCATCAGGCTCCCTCACCTCACCCTGTCTTGCACCAAGCAGGTGACCTTGCCTTTTATATCAGAGAAAATAGAGGCCTTCAATCTTTATCCTCTATTGCAATGACGGGAACCACCCTCACTTTATTCAGTTTCCCAGAGCTGCCACCTGGAACCATCAAAGTCCTCCCCTCACCTCCTGTGTTCCTAAGCTGTGTGTCCTTGTTTCTGTGTGCTGAAGTTGCCTCACCACTCGGGCAGGAGCCCTGAGGCACAGCCCAGACCCCTCTTGGGCCTCCTGTCCATCACCTGAGTCTGCAGGTGTCCGCCGGTCCCTCTGCTTTGCTCCTCCTGGCCTCCTTGCTCTGTTCCTCCCTCCATTCCCCTCTGTGGTCCCATCTCCTGTTCTCAGCTTATTTTTCCAGCTCTCTTCTTGGCGTTTCTCTTTCAATGACAATGATGCCTCAGTCTCCCCTCTCTCAGCTGGCTGTCCTTGACCTGGCCACCCACTCTTTTCCCTGCTGCCCAGCCTCTCGAGAGAATGATCTCCACAGTCCCTGCCTCTGCTTGCCCAGAAGCTGCTTCTCCCGGAAGCCACTTGAGAGGCCTCTTGCTGTGGACCTGATGAATCTGCTTGGTGTATAAGCCAATGCTTTTATTTTTTAAAAATGTTTGAAATTTTAAAATACCATGAAATATTTTCATCACATAAGAGGATTATATAACAAATACCCACATCCTTAGCACTGATGATCAACAAATGGTAAGATTTTATATATTTGCTACACACTCTTATTTTTTTTAGAGGTTACAGATATGGTTACAACTGCTTTGTACCCACCCCCAATCCATCCCATTCTCTCTTCCTTTCTGGGGGAAACCGCCACGCTGCGCTGGGGGTGTTGCCTTCCCATCAGGTTTTCATGGGTGCAACACTTGTGCAAAGGGCTCTGAATAAGACATTGTCTTCTTTTGGGTGCTTTAAAACCTTACCTAGGCTTGGCACCCGTAGCACAGTGATGGCGCCAGCCACATACACCAAGGGTGGTGGGTTCAGACCCGGCTTGGGCCAGCTAAACAACGATGACAACTGCAACAAAAAAATAGCCGGGTGTTGTGGTGGGTGCCTGTAATCCCAGCTACTTGGGAGGCTGAGGCAAGAGAATTGCTTAAGCCCAAGAGTTTGAGGTTGCTGTGAGCTGTGATGCCATAGCACTCTACCAAGAGCGACATAGTAAGACTGTGTCTCAAAGAAAAGAAAAACAAGGACGTTTTGCGATTGCATTTGGGGTCCACCCAGTTAATGCTGTACAATCTCAGGACCCTTAGCTTCATCCCACAAGCAAAGGGCCTTTTCCCAAAGAAAGTCCCACTCACAGATTCCTGGGATTTG
This sequence comes from Perodicticus potto, assembly GCA_963574655.1. NCBI lineage: Eukaryota > Metazoa > Chordata > Mammalia > Primates > Lorisidae > Perodicticus > Perodicticus potto. Next base: position 21,915 of record CAUYRH010020931.1, on the reverse strand, counting down.
ATGCAGACATATCTTTTGGGGGGGCTACCGTTTAACCCACTGCCCTTGACAGACTCCCGTTCTGACATCTGCCCACAGTGTTTGGGCTTGATGCCAAGAGTACTTCTCATTTTGTGTTTCACCTTTGCCTTTTTTTCTTAGGTTAGAAAATCAAGTCAGGAAGTGCTCTGGATTCTTCTGGAACAAGATCTAATTTTTCAGGATGAAACTGAAAACAAAAGGTGTCTTATTCTTCTGCGGACCGTGATGAATGGAGGCTGTGAAAGTAAGTCTGTCCAAGAAGTGATTGCCAGCACCTTTGGGCACTGTTCCGTAAGGGGGCTCACCCAAGACATGAAGTATTATTAACACGTGTTCTATTTTGGTCAGCGATGTTCCCATGAAGAAAGTGGCTCGTGACTTGACCTAGGTTAGAGAAAGCTCATGGCTTGGCTCTGAGTGTGTGTTGGAGGGGTCATCCTTATAATAATACCAGTTGTTTTCAGAAAGTGAGGCTCGGAAAATCCGAGTGATCTGGGCATAACCCAGGCGGCATCTGGCTTAGACTGCTGCTGTGCAAGATGCTGAGATTTGTAGGTAAATTCTCGAGCCTACTTGGACAATAGGCCTTGTTTTTCAAAGCAAGGAATCTTCCTTTGTATGGTATGTGAGATCATTTTAGGCAATACTTGCACGATTAAGGAAAAACATTAATAGATGTGTCTATTTTATTGATTAGGAGAAGACCACAGGTGTATAAACAAATAAGAGTCACTGAAGAATGCGGACGTGGCCACAGTGCTTGCAGTAGTTTTGGAAGTGCTCCGTTAACGTGTTTGTGCTCAGGTCAGTTAAAAATACGCGAGGCAAGGAATAGTATAAATACTGTGGGTCTTCCGCTTAATAGTATGATATCCTTGGGTTTACAAGATTCTGTGCCCATTGTTAAATGATTGTACAACTGGGACTTTCTACTCTCTTCTGGAGCCATGGTTGATGAGCTAGTGCTGGCTTTGCCCACCCTGAGACCAAGGCGCCCATCTGGTCATCACAGGCCATCTTATTTTCTTTAGCTGCTGCTCCTCCACTGACCCGTGCAAATGATGCTGCCTGGTGTGACCCTTTCTGTTTGCCTTATAGAAGTGAGTAACTCCAGGGTTATGCCAGCATTTTAGGAAAGATTTGTACACAAAGGATTAGAAAACTCATAAGCATTAATTATGAGTACAATAAAAGATGAAGAAGATAGTTATTTTCTTGTTTGGAGGAGAACAACATTAGAAATTCTTTTCTAAAGTGCAGAAATGTTATATGCCACAGAGCTGAAAAATTGTATTAACAGCATCAGAACATTTGGCGATCACTCTTCATTTGTGTAAAAGTTTTCTTCAACTATGCGTTAGAGGTCCGGCTTTTTAAATTAATTTAATTTTTTGCATATTCTATATGTTTATAAGATGAATCAGGCTGAAGAATAATTGATTATTAAAATTCAGATTCTCTAGGGTTCTTTTATAAATTTCAAGTTTCCCTATAAGAAATTAAATTTATTTTGCAAAATGAACCTGGATAATATCATTTAGTCTGGGTATCTGGCAGTTGAGCCGTGAACTTTACCAGCTAGATCATCTTTTTCATTTGGAAGTTGTTTAGGTGCATTTCCAAGGCTACAACTGATAACCAAATATCTTATCCCTACAGACTGATAATACCATGAAAAATAATGCTAAAGGCGTTTTTGCATGATTTTTATTTTGTTTTATTTCCAAACACTCCATTCTTGTCAGCAGTATCTTCCTTCTTTTTTTGGTAGAAATATTTGGAAAATATAACAAGCATTCAAAAAGCTATTCCCACGTATCACTTGCAGAGCAAATTAGTTCCCATAAAGTGTATTTTTTATTCAAAGTGAGATGCCACTATCATTACTCACATGTGTAAGCTTTCAAATGTGGGTACAAGAACAGGAGTGGTCTTGAACCCTCACCCCTGTGGCCCAACCTGAGTGCTGTGTTCTCCCTGGTGTCCTGGAGGACCTCTGTTTCTCTCCTCATGGAGGCCTGATGGGAGCAGACCTGTGGTGTCTGGTCTTGCCCCGGTATGTGTTAGTCCAAGCCAAGGGGCCTTAGGGGGTTCTTGCCTCTTGGGCACAGACAGAGCTATCTTCTTTTTAGCTAGAAAATGACAATGTGGATGGCGTACGGGTTTTATTATTCAAGGAAGAGAAGGCCACATTTGTGCTTCGTAGAGCTCTCCGGGGAAGGCAGGGTTCTGATTTAGCTGGTCTGTGATCACACCTCAAATGTTGTGGGTACCAATGTATATTTGTTAGGTGATTCAGGGAGCTGTCAGCTTGAAGGGTGATAGATGAGGAAGGAGGCAAATCAGGCTGCTCCAATGCCCTCTGCATTTTGGGGCTCTCTTTGTAGCCATATGGCGTGAATGTTGCTACATGTGTATACGTGTGAATACACACCTACTCAGAACAGTGATGTTTTGAAGGAATTGCTTTTTACTCCCAAGCAAACTACATTTCTATATAGACAAAATGTACATCTTTTTGATCGACTCTTCATTCTCTTTGGAACTTATAATCATTTGATTCTGATGCTATCAAGTCTAGTACCTACATGATTGGAAAAACCCACAGATGGCTAACTGCACCTTTCCTGGGCATTTTAAAATTGAGTTATGCAAGATGATTTACATGCTGGGGCATGGATACACAGATTCCTCTTCTCTCACGCATATGTGCATTTTCCTTTGTGGAAAGGAAAGATCCCCAAGCCACATTAGTAAGGCTCGCCTAACTAATGCGGTCAGAAGGGTGGGTTCTTGTCTGTCTTCTATCACTTAGCAATTGAGTTGTGAAGTTCTATTTATTTTGCCCTCAACATGGTGAGGCTCTTAAACACCGAGCCACAGCATCTTTGCACCATCAGCACCCAGCACAGTGCCAGGCCCAGAGCTGGTACTAAATAAATGTTAGTTGTTGGATGAATGAATCGGTAAAAACGGCAAGAGCTGTATCTTGTAATTATATCTAGACAGGATAAACAGGCCACCGGAGACCAATTATAATTCCTCTTGCTAGCAGGGAGGCCATTAGCATTCTGAGATTATAACTAATTGTCAGAAGCCTATTTCTCTCTCTACACGTTTTCACATTAAGGCTTCCTCATTTTTTGTCATCATTCCTATTTTTAAGCTCATTTTTATTTGTACATTTATTTAAGAAGAACGTTATGGTTATGTGTTAGAAAGAATGGTTGGCTTTAAGCAACTAAGTGAAGAGCTTCATTCCGTACAAGTGGTTCCAGGGCCACAGGAACCCATTTCTGGTCACTCGATGTGCTGACTTTTAATGATTCCAGATTTGTGTTATACTGTGTAGTAATAAGGTCATGTGGGTGTGGCCGAGGAAGCAAGGTGTATGGAGTTAGTGGGAAGGCTTTAGTTGCCTTGTTGCCCTGGATACAGAAACCTCACATCCTCATTTACTGTGGCTGTCACTTTGTGTAACTGCTAAGTGTCATATCAGAAATGTGTTCTCTGAGTTCTGAAGACACAGCCTTTTCCTTGTGTTATGAGGCAGTATCCCCTTCCCCTCACATCAGTGGGTTTTCTTTTTCCTCTCGTCTGCTTGTGAGCAGATGCCAAATGGAATGGTGTGTGGATTGCTAATCCTGGCCCTTCTACTATGAACTAGGAGCGCTGTGCATGGAGTGAGAATAACTGACTTTGAAGACAGGAAGTCCCTCCCCGTCCCTCCCTGTCCCTCCCTCCCTTCCCTTGAGCCCTTCCTTTCCTCTCCTCATTCCCTCACTTTCCCTCTCACTCCCTTCCACCTTTCCTTCTTTCTTTTCTTTTTGGGGGGGGGGGAAGTGGGAGAGTTCTTCTAAAATTTTGTTTTTGGTAACTTTTCATTATGTTTTAATTTCTAACTTGCAGAGTAGTTGCAAGAATAGTAACATGAACTTGTACCTTTATGCAGCTTCCTTAGTAGTTTATATTTAGCTCCATTAATTTGATCATGTTCTTTCCCTCCCCTGATATGTACGTAATGTACTGTATATGTATTTTTCTGAGTCATTTGAGACGAAGTTGGAGACATACACCTCTATATGTAAATCCTTCAGTGGATACACACATACACGTGATACAGACTCTGTCCTTTTGGCAGGGCTGTCATACAGGTGCTCTGTTGATGGTAGAAGGCACAAGACCTCAGCTTGCCCTGAGGTTGATGATGGTAACTTGATGACTTAGTAGATAGAAATGGTATCTGCCCAGTTTCACCAGTGCAGCACTGTTTTCCCCCTCTGGAAGTAGTGAGAGTTACCTAGAGACTGGGGGAAGTATGCTGTTCTTTCTCACACTCACCCTCTTGTGTCAGTGTCTACTGATGACTCTACTTGGCATTCCACTAGAGTGTGAACAGGTTTCTCTTCATAATTTGCCACCTTTTTATTGAGGGTTTTCACATCTATGTTCAAGAGGGCTATCACAGGGAATTTTCTTTTCCTATTACATCTTTGTCAGTTTTTAGAATTAGGGTTATGTAGGCTCCATAAAATGAGTTGGGAAGTATTCCCTTCTCTTCTATTTGCCGAAAGATTTTAAGAATGGAGTTATTTTTTTTCTCCTCAAACAGTTGTTAGAATTCACCACTAAAACCCCGGGCATTAGAGTTTTCTTTGTGAGGTGGTTTTTGATAACTGATTCAGTTCGGATAAGGGCTGGTTAGATTTGTATTTCATCTGTATCATTGGGTAATTTGTGCATTGTAGGGCATTTATTAATTTCATCTAAGTTGTCAAGTTTATTAGGTTAAAGCTATTCATGATATTCTCTCACTACCCTATAATGTCTGTGAGGTCTGTGCTGTTGTCCCCTTTCTTGTATGATATTGGAGTTTGGGTTTTTCCTCTGTTTTTTCATTCTTGGTCAGTTTTAGTAGTGGTTTGTCAATTATATTAATGTTTTAAAAAAATAAATTTTTGGCTTTGATTTTCTTGTTTTCATTAATTTCTATTAATTATTTCCTCCTTTCTATTTTGCTAGTTTTCAGTTTGCTAGTTTTTTTTATAGCTTCTCAGGGAGGAAACTTAACATTTTTGAGCCTGCTTTTTCTAATTTAAGCATTTAAAGCTACACATTTAACGTTTATATCTGGGTGATATACTGATCCTTTTATTAAGAAATGTCTTTGAGGCTCAGCGCCTATAGCTCAAGTGGCTAGGGTGCCAGCCACATACACCAGAGGTGGCAGGTTCGAATCCAGCCAGGGCCTGCTGAACAACAATGACAAACAAAAAATGGCTGGGCATTGTGGCGGGCACCTGTAGTCCTAGCTGCTTGGGAGGCTGAGACAAGAGAATCGCTTAAGCCCAGGAGTTGGAGGTTGCTGTGAGCTGTGATGCCAGGGCACTCTACCCAGGGTGACAGCTTGAGGCTCTGTCCAAAAAAACAAACAAAAAAGAAATGTCTTTGAAAGTAATTCATATGTCATAGCCCACTGTGGTGTGTGTTAACCACCAGCATTCTTATACTTAACTGCTTTATGTGGTACATTTGTATATATTCTTTTAATTTATGTTTTTATTTTAAAGTGCTACTGCTTTTGCCAGGTCCTGCTTTTATATCCAGTCTCATAGTTTCTGCTTTTTAATTGATGTGTTTGGTTTATTTGTGTTTAATGTAATTATTGATATATTTGGAGTTATTTCTGCCATGTCTGTTTTTCATTTGTCTTTTCTGTTTTGTATTTCTGTTAATTCTTCCCTGCTTTTCTTCTGGGCTAATTAAAATGCAATACTGAAAAATAACTTAATTCCTCTGAGGATTTTCAAAGAAAATGGCACCTTGCAACAATGTGGTTCCATCACTTGCCTTCACCCTTTGTGCTGCTGTTTTCATATATATTACATTATAAATTTGTAGATAAGGTATTACACTTTTTGATGTAAAGAGTTGTATTAATTCTCCCAAAAGATACAACAGAAAAGTAACCTTTTATAGTTTCACTTTGATCCTTTTGTGAATGTGATCTCCATTTTTCCCCTCCAGGTCTGTGCGACCACCGATATCCTTTCTCTTAAATCTGAAGAACTTCCTTTTGAACTTTTTGTTGTTCGGGTCAGCTGATATAATTTCTCAGTTTCTGTTTATTTAAAAAGTCTTTATTTCACCATTGTTTTTGAATGATAGTATTGTAGGATGTAGAACTGTGGGTTGACAAATGTTCTGTTTTTTTTGTTTTAGCACTTTAATGATGCCATTTTGTTGTCTTATGGTCTTGTTTCCCATGAGGCGTCAGCTCTCACGTGCTTCCACGTGTGTGTATATAGAAAGTCTCTTTTTGTCTTTGGCTATTCTCGAAATGTTTCCTTTTGGATTTTAGCAAAGTGAGTATTTAATTCTGCTTTGTGTCCATGGAACTTCTTGTGTTTGTGTGTTGATACCCTTCCTCTAATTTGGGGAGTTTTGGCTACTCTTTCTTCAGATGCTTTTTTTCTGTGCTATTCTTTCATTCTCTTTTCCATTTGTGACTTAGAATACTCAAAATTGGGACCCTCGATACTGTCATAGGCTCTGTTTTTTCCTCCAGTCATTTTTTCTCTGCAGATTTTTGAATGAAAAAAAATTATCAAATCTACCTTTTAAGTTCATTGAGTCTTTTCTTTTCTTTCTTTCTTTCTTTTTTTTTTTTTTTAAGAGACAGAGTCTCACTTTGTCACCCTTCGTAGAGTAACGTGGCTTCACAGCTCACAGCAACCTCCAGCTCCTGGGCTTAGGCGATTCTCTTGTCTCAGCCTCCCCAGTAACTGGGACTACAGGCACCCGCCACAACGCCCGGCTATTTTTTTGTTGCAGTTAGGCCAGGCCGGGTTCGAACCCGCCACCCTCGGTATATGGGGCCGGCGCCCTACTCGATGAGCCACAGGCGCCGCCATTGAGTCTTTTCTTGACATCTCGAACCTGCTGTTAGGCCTGTCTAATAAATGTTTTATTTCATTTATTTTTCAGCTCTAGAATCTTCATTTTGATTTTTCATAGAATCTTCATAGTTTATATATCTCCGATAGAATCTGTCTCCTTTATGTATATATTTATTTTAGTCTTTGAATATATTTATAACAGCTCCTTTAAAGTCCTTGTCTGATAGTTGCAACCATTGGATCACCTTCATGTTGATTTTCATTGACTACTTGTATTCTGGGTCACCTATTAACATGAGTATTTTTTTAAAACCTTTAATGGCGGCAATGTCACTGCGTCACTTTGGCTAGAGTGCCAGGGTGTTGTCATAGCTCGCTGCAACCTCAAACTCCTGGGCTCAAGTGATCCTCCTGACTCAGTCTCCCAGAGTACTAGGATTACAGGTGTGAGTGACTATGTCCTTGTCTTTGGCTATTCTTGAAATTTTTTTTTTTTGGATTTTAGCAGTGTCGCTCTGAATAGTCATTTTTGATTAGACATTGGACATTATAAATGATATATTTTAGTGAGTCTGGATTCTGTTATATTTCTTTAAAGAGGGTTTTTTTTTTTTTTAAATTTTATTAAGTAGACAATTACCTTGATTTCCAACCTCAAACTGTCTTCCTTGTCAGGAGCATCAGCTAAAATTTCTGCTCACTTTAATTTCTTTTTTTATTTTTTTGAGACAGAGCCTCAAGCTGTCACCCTAGATAGAGTGCAGTGGCATCACAGCTCACAGCAACCTCCAATTCCTGGGCTTAGGTGATTCTCTTGCCTCAGCCTCCTGAGTAGCTGGGAGTACAGGCGCCCTCTGCAACGCCCGACTATTTTTTGGTTTTTACAGTTAGGCCGAGGCTGGGCTTGAACCTGCCACCTTCAGTATATGGGGCTGGCGCCCTACTCAATGAGCCACAGGCGCCGCCCTATTTTCTGATTTTTTGAGCTGATAAAACTATAGCTTTTGCTTATGGTATAGCTGCCCTGCATACCCATGTAGAATAGGAAGTCCCTTCTGGAAAAAAGCTGCCAGCATTTTTTATTTCCCCTCCCAAAGGTCTGCTCTCCTTTAATTTCTGCCAGAGTTCGATTATTTTTTGGTACCTACAAAGCATGTTTTATACCTTAACCTATTACAGTATGTCTCACCTCACCACATTGGTTTTTAGGGCCATTGCTTAACCTCTTTCAGTGTTTCCTCCTGGAAAATTAGAGATAAATAATACTCAAGGTATATGGTTCTTAAAAAGGTAAAATGAGCCAATATCCATAAATTTTGTTTACATATTTTTTGTGGAAGGTGGGTAGTTTGTAAATGGTAACTCTTGAGCTTTAGACAACCCTTATGTGAGTCAAACTGGGCCAATATTTGGCCTTCTGTTGCTCATAGAACTTGACAGAATTCAAGAGGTATATTTATTTTTCCTTCTTGGACATTTAGGCAATACAGTAGAACCTCCATAATTGATTGCCTCCTCACGTTGACCTAATTTTCATAGACTGGACATGCGCCATGTAGATATCAGCACAAGAGGCCCAGCATCTGTCCGAAATTAAACTCCTTATGTTGACCAGTTGGTTACCCTTCCTTAGATGGTTAGCTTAACAGAGGTTCTACTGTATTTTGAATATTGGCTTTTGGAACATATCTTGTTGTTGACACATGTGACTTGCATGCTTTAGTGTATTTCAAGTGATTCTAATTTTCTTATTACAGCAATTCTGCAAAATGGCTTCAATGCTGGGTGAAACCATAATTGAACACTTGCTGCTCCCTGATTCTGTGAGCTGTGTGGTGACAGGAAGCCCTTTCAAGTTTGGAAGGTGGGAACATGAAAGTTTCAAAACTCCTTAAGTTGAAAACAATCTCCCATTGATTTCTCTAAGGTTTCTGGACTTCGTTAGAGGATGTAGGAAAAAACATGGCTAGGGTAAACTGTAAGGAAAATATGTGAATAGTGTTGCCAGTTCTAAATGCAATTAGGAAATCCGTAGAGACGTAGATATAAGATTGTGTGAGAAGTAAACCTGTTCTCAGGCAGAGGACGAGAGTTATGGGAACTGGCTGGCTTGTGGTTACGTGTCCTTAGCAGGTATGCAAGGTCTTTGATGAGCTGGGGTGGTTTGCTCCTGAGCTCCTTTATCTTTGCTGTACCTTCCAATCCCAAGCCCAATTTCTCTTTGTTCCCTGTCACTTGGCTGTCAAGTTCTTCCCTTTGAAGGGCCTTGTCATCCCTCCTTAAACAGCGTGCATTGTAACTGGCCGCTGCCCCCTAGACTCTCGTCATGTTGCATAGACAAGACACCGTAGGTCTCATTTACCATGCAGACAATGTTAAAGGTCTCTTTTGCCCTATTGCTAACCAAATGCATTATGTATCAAGATCAATTAGGAGCCAGAAAAATCTTGGAATTTGGTACCTCATTGTAAATCTGTTTTCAATGCAGTGGCGACACCTAGCATGGTGCTGCGTGGGCGATGGGCTTGGGAAGGGCTTGTTAGCTGCCTGACTGGAGGGATAATTGCTCTCAAGGTTCCTGCTTGGTAGTTTTTACAATTTAAAACAAAAAGATAAGAATAATAGGTATGACTTTTGCCTTTTAATGGTGTGTGCTACACATTTTGGTGATATTTGTCATGCTGTTGGACAAGAAGCCACTGGAAAATTCTTGGTACGTGAATTTTGTCAGTTGTAACTGCTGATTCACTTCACAAAAGCACTTTTAAAATCAGTTGTTAAGTTTTATATTTATGAGTCTGTTACTTGGAATGGCAGCTCAATTTTGCATTCATCAGTTTCAACTTTCTTGACTTCTGAAGTTAACGTTTTTCTGAGTAATACTGGGCAGCTGGTCTGTGGGATGAGCTGGAAGCAGCCCTCGTCCTCTTCCCATGGATGTTGTTGTCACTTCCCCCAGTTCTTCTCACTGTCCAAGCCACCATTTCTATCCTCTGCTCTTTGAGGAGCACCACCTTGTCACCTCACTGCCAGGCATCACGACCATTGGGATGTTTTTCTTGGTTTGTAGATTTGGAGCCTTGGTGGCCTTCCAGGTCCCTCATGGGTACCTCCATCAGCTTCCTTAGTACTGAGTGCCACCCTGGTCCTCTGTGGGCCACATCTGAATCCTGGGTGGACCCAGCCATTGTGTTCTTAAAATATGTTTAAATTTAGAACTGTATTTTTGATAAATTCCAACGTCGTGATGTATAGCGGAGTAGAAAACAGCTTCATCAGTCAGGTGCCCATTCACCTTCCACCAAGCTTTCTACTCTTCTGCATCTCTGAGCCTCGCCCGTGACTGTCCCTGTCCAGAGGGCATCGTCCCTGTTTGCAGGACTCCTGCTCACACTTTACACCATTTTGAACATGGCTCTCTGAAGCACTTTCCTTGTCTTAGACTTAAAAATCCACCATGCCAGAGTGGGCAGATGCTCCCCTCCCAGCACCCTGGTGATGTTTTGATGACGGGATCAGGTCAAGGTTAGGGAGTGCATCGTGGTTGTCTTTGTTCCCTTGTGTCCCAACACCCAGAGGACTATGCTCAACAACCATGTGTCGCTTTTGACAGAATATACTGCCTTGTGTAGTTGAAATTTAACCCCCAAGCGTATAATGTTTAAACTGATTTTTAAATTTTAAGTTCAAAGCTCATTTAAAGCCATATTGATACAGGTCTAATTCAAGAATAATTTTTAATGGTCTGTTGCATTGTATATGCAGTTTTATCTTCTACTTAATATCTCAATGAAGGGGAACAGTGACCAACATCCTAATCTTTCTGTAGGGAGGTATTTCTCTGATCCTATCATATTCCCATTTGTAAAGCATTTTAAGATAATTATTTTATACCAAGGTGTTAAAAACAAAGACTTTTAAAGGGAAAATTTTTCAAAGAGGAGGTAACGATGATACAGATATAAAGGAAACATGTGTCAATAAGTGTACTTATTTATTGAGTGGAACCAGTAGGATACTATAGCTAGCTTAATGGAAAACTCAGAACATGACATACTGATAGTCAGACCAAGGATTGCTAGGATGAACTTACACTTGGATTCAAAACTGGTGATAATCAGTTGCGTTCCACTGGACACAATTTGCATTTCTGTGGACAGATTATTATTTGGATTATTACCAGTTTTCAACAACTTTCCTTCTACCTACCACTACAGGGCTATAAAATATTCTAGTCAAAGACAAGGATACCAGGAAGAGCTAGTTACTTGGGACATCCATGAGTTTGAGTGTCTTTCATAGTCTTTTTCTATAGTTCACATAACTAATTTATCAATCATTCTGCCTTTGAGGTTTACTTCATTATCTGGTAAATTTCACTAAGTGATCCACTAAAATTACGTTAAGATTAAATGTTTTTTTTCCTAGCTTACAGTTTCTCTTTCAAATGATTCCTTTTTAGAGCAGTGTGTATGTCCCTTCTTGTCATTTCTGGATGTGCCTTCACTCCATCATTAACACAGGCTCTGCCCTTCTGCAGGGAACTCACATTTGAGCGACATTATTTTTAGTTTTGTTAGATCCCAAAGTTTTTGAGTTCTGCTGAGTGTTGGGAGGGATGTGGAAAACACCAAATCCTTTGTACTGGTGTCACGTAGCACCTCCCCTGTGGGCCACAGAGCCTGGCTCTCCCCTTCCTTCAGACTTGTCAGCAGCCTAGTCGGTGGGTGAGTGCTGTCAGGATTGGCGGTGACACTGGCCTCTGTCTTGTTGACCTGCCAAGTCATTCTGAGCTTCCAAAAGGTCTTGTCTTGGGTTCTGGACTTAGTACTATAGAGTTTATCCTTTCAGTCCACTTACTGGCATAAATAAGATTTAGACCTTGTGAAATCTGAGGACAACTAAATTCTCAACAGCATTGGGGTGAATATTAAGAAAGTGGTGTCAACCTTAACATTTACATCGAGTGACTGTCATAGAAGGAAAATGCTATAACTGAATTAACCTTTTCTGCTGTGATATGAGCAATGGCGTCTGTCCCGCTACTTTGTAAAGTCTGATATTATTCAGTGTGAAATTAATATTCTGGAAGAATAAAAACTGTATTGGGGCTACATTTCCCCTTGTTTTCTGTTGAAAAGTAGTTTACTTGGAATTTAGGAAGTGGAATTTAGAAAGCAAGCAGTCTACACAGCCATGCTGTTGTTGTGGGCAGCCATAATGTGGTGAGCACCGTCTGTTTCCCCTGGGATCAGATCTGGCCTCTGCAGGCTGATGCTGTGTTCACCATTCTGACTGGTTGCAGGTGCGCCAGGCTGCCTTCCAGTCCCTGGGCCTCTTCATTTCCACCTTTGCAGTCACCTCCAGGGCCTTTATATTTGAGAGGGTGGCACTGTGAGCAACTACTGACCCAGGATTTGACCTCCAATTTTGCTTCTGGCTCACCCACTTCCTCAGCCAGGTACCTCTGACAAGGATCAGTATCAGGACCCCTGCTTCACCTTAAACATCCACCTAAAATTCTACCAATTATCTCATCTAGTTTTAGTAACAGTGACCTTCTGGGCAAGATGGAATATTAGAGCTTTAATTATGTAAAGAAGCAAAAAGTAATTGCAATAATGATTTTGAAACATGACTACTGGGTTATAAATAATGAAGCTACTGTGTCTCCTAAATTTAGATAAAATATTCATTAAGAGTGGTGATTAAATAACCTATAAAGAAAATTTTCTCTACTTTTTGATTAATGAAGTTCTCTGGGTAATTTACATAAGGAAAAATGTGACGTTGTCTCCTAAATGTATTTTTGTGACATAGGGTATTACATGCGCGTGAAGGTTACGTTTCTGACCAACATCTAGCTAGGCCCTACAGTATTTTGCTAGTATGGCAGTTGATCTTGGCTTTACTTACGTCTTTCCTTTGAAGATGATGGGTGTGCACTAAGGCGGCTATGTTTGAGGTAGTTTCTAGGGCTGTCTATTGTTAATGTTATGAAGGAGGCAGGAGTGTGCGTGTAGGAAATTGATACCTCACATGATAAATCTTTGTGAAGATTGGCCCATCCTTCTTCCTTTCTGCCATCAAAGTTGATGAGCTGCTGTTGTGTGCCAGGCCCTGGGCCACTCCGACCTCGTCTTCCTCCAGACCTTCAGAGCAGTTAGCCAGTAGCTCTCCAGACTGGGCCTGTTGGTCTCTGATGCCTGCCCCCTGGTGGAGGCACTAAGGAGCAGTTGGAGGAGGAAAACGTGCTGCTGAAGGTGCTTGGGAAGCCAGGGCTGATTGGCCATCTGTGCGTGATAGGCCTACAGAGCAGTTAGCCAGTAGCTCTCCAGACTGGGCCTGTTGGTCTCTGATGCCTGCCCCCTGGTGGAGGCATTAAGGAGCAGTTGGAGGAGGAAAAGCACCTGCTGCTGAAGGTGCTTGGGAAGCCAGGGCAGATTGGCCATCTGTGCGTGATAGGGGCGGGGCCTAACTTGCACACCATGCTCCCAGAGGGGCCGTGGGGGCTGATTAAACCGCTTGTGAGGGTTTAATCTGAGACCAGGAGACACAAGGAGGGCCGGTGGCCAGCTAGAGGGGAGGATGGGCCTTAAAAGGATGTGGGACTTCTGTTTTTCCCTGTTACTTTCAGTGTGTTACGTGACACTCAGCGTTTGCTTCCCTCCATTTCACCAGGTTCTGTAGAGCCTTCGCAGATGGACCCAGATTTACCTGTTGAAGACCTCAATACAGCGGTAACTCCCTGCATATCACCGGCTGCTCCACTGGCCTAATGGAAACCCAGTGGGAGGCTCTGCTTTGGTTATTGCTGGGTCAGATGGGCTTTCCCTGGAGGCCAGTGCCTTCTTGAAGCTTCTCTCATGCTAGTGACCTTCCCATCAGCAGCAGCCTTGGACCAGATGCTCTGAGGACACGTTTGGTAGTTTCCTTAACTGGTGAGTGCCTCTCCCTGACATAAACATGGGCTTAGAGCTGCTTCTGAGTAAGTATGGGCTGCAGGAAGAAGGTATCTGTCCTGAGTTTGTGCGTACAGCTGTGAGGCCAGGAGTGAAAGTCTAAAACAGTCCTTGGTAGTTTGCAGGAACAGACGATGAATGACCCAGATGTTCGAGGTAAATGTCTATTGAAATTAGATGGGGATATTTCTATGTTGGGCGTTGCTTCTCACCACCCACTTCTCCCTTGGGCCCATGTACTGATGCATATATTTGTGTACCTGAATTTGCTTACCCTGTGCACACACTTGTCCAGTCTCACCACACCTGGAATAGCCAGGGCCATCTCCATGCGAGAGTTCTGTCTCCTTGTTTTGCAGACACACCCATAGTCTGAAGTCAGTTCTAACAGGAAGTGGATAGTTCTGGGGCATATATGTAGCCATGGAAGTGTTGTTACCACCTTAGAAACCATTCCTTCATTTCCCACATACAATGCCCTTTCTAGTATGAAAAGCTAACGATGGCGCTCCTTTCAGAGCCTGTTAACTCAGCCCTTAACTAAACTTGAAGGTTCTTATCTTCATACACCAAGGAGAAGTATAAGATCTCTGGGGTGTTTCTCATTCCATGACTGACGCTCTCACTGAGCACCTAGAACTAGGAGCCGGGCTCTGCAGTCTGTGTTGTGATCGTGACTTTCTCTGAACAGTGCTGTGTTTGTGCCTTTCCTTGAGTTGGGGAAGTTGGAAAAACACTTGCTGCTGTTTCTGGGCAAAGATTTGTGAAGCTTTCGGGAAGGAAAATGTGAAAATCCAGTTAGCTCTGTGATGATTCTTTGTCCTTAGGTTTATGAAGGAAATTAAATCAATGTTTGCTGAAGGAATGAGCACACGTAACATCCCACTTCCAGTAGCTCTAGACAAAGGACTGTTTTTGGAAAACATATTACTGAAGCTGCTTGATCCCCAGTGTCAGGACCTGGGCTGGGGGCTGGGCCAGTGATGATTGGATCAATAGGCCCCCAGTAGTCTGGTTGAGGGGATGGTACAGGCAGCCACCGTGTGAGTATGAGCAGGGCGGGAGAGGAGGGGGCTCACTGTGCAGAGGAAATGTCTGGGAGAAGACCTTGAAGAATGGGTTATATTTACCCTGGACTTTAGAGGTTGGCTGGGAACCCTCCATCCAGAGAAGTCAGAAGATGAGTTTCTGAGGGTTCTTTCAGTTCTTTGGAATCATTGTTAGTAAAATTTTGCATGAACGTGCATAGTTAATTTCTGCATAAGAAAGGGCCCACTGCTTGTTTCAGAGCTCAAAGGGATCTGTCATCCCAAAAGATTCAGAAGTAAGTGACATGGCCAACTCACAAAGCATGTCATGGCAGGAAGTGTTGCTTAGGCTAGTGGGAGAGGTCTGGTGTCTTACACGGAGGTGGGACCTGCCCTGGGCATGGTGGGGAGCCAGCTATATGCTCTAAACATTTTAATGAATCTTGGGGTCTGTCATATTTAACGAGCAGAAAACAAGTTACAGGAATTAATGTGTGTGTGTTCTAAGTTGGGCACATAAAAACATCCAGGTTATTTTTACAGAAGGCTGTATGAAATTCGTGATCAAACAGTCATGCTGTGGACAGAAAGAAGAGGGGCCCCCTGGGGCTTGGGGAGTGAGATCATCGCTTATCTGTGTGCAAAGGATTTATTCATGCACGGGCTTATGAGTGTGCATGTGACAGAGAAGGTCACCATCCTGCTTTATACAAGGGGGAGCAGGATACCTTCAGCAAGGCCGTGGGCCTCTCAGCATCGTCGTTCATTAACATCATGTTGTGTTTCTGTGAGAGACGGTGGAGTCAACCTCTGGTTTTTCTTAATTGAGGCTTTTTGAGTTGAGATTTGATGTTCTGTGCATGGCTGGCGTTCGGTTGAAATAGTTACTGTTAATGGCTGTAAACAACACCACATCGCCGAGAGCCTGCCTTGAGACTCCAGAACTCTGTTAATGTACAGGCTTCTGCTTCGGAACAGGTCTGGGGAATGTGCGTGTGTGTGTAGCCCACCCACACCCTCTAGCTTAGAGCAGACCCTGTTGTTTTGAAGACTTCACTGAAGTAAATCCCCACAAACCAAATAAAGTTATTAAAATTCTCGAAACTCCTTTTCCTGCAGCTCAAGTTCAGGTATTATCAGCTGCACTGAGAGCTGCACAGCTTGACTCTGTGGGTGAACCCAAGAGCTAGCCGACAGCAGGGCTAAATGAAGTGTCCGTTTCAGAGCCCAGGCCTGCCTCTGACAATCAGATCGCTCTGTCGGCCTCATCATCGCCGAATGAGCTCTCCGTGGCCAGGATATTACAAAGCACAGTAAGTATTTGCCCTATCCCTCAGCCACCGAGGATGTGACAGAAATCACAAAGCTGCATTTTCTTTTATTAATATATCCCAGCAGGGATGATAAATAGCAAATTTCATTTTATTCTTAAGGTCATGTTTTAGATAACTAGACAACCAATCAATCAGATGATTGATAATGCCGACTCGCTTCCACAAAAACAGGGTGGGGACCAAAAAGTACCTTCTCTCTTCTCTAATGATGACAAGCGCTTATTCTTTGGGGGGTGGGGTGGGTTAACCATATAAACGCTCTGTCATTACTAACAGACATTGACATCTTTTAATGACGATAGTGCAAGGTGAACTCATGCGGTTCTAGAGTTTAAAGTTGAGGAGGCCTTAAGGAATGAGTGTGCTGTCCAGTCCCTGGTTTCACAGGAGCTCTTTACTTTGTGGTCACTCCAGGCAGGAGTGGTGCTGGCTGCTGACCTTAGAGGAGAGGGTTTGTTTATTTTATCTTATTTTTTATTGAGATAGAGTCTCACTTTGTGGTCCTCAGTAGAGTGCTATGGCATTATAGCTCACGGTAACCTCCAACTCTTAGGCTTAAGTGATTCTCTTGCCTCAGCCTCCCAAGTAGCGGGGACTATAGGCACCCGCCATAATGCCCAGCTTATTTATTTATTTTGTAGAGACGAAGTCTTGCACTGGCTCAGGTTGGTCTCGAACCCCTGAGCTCTGCCTGCACCATCTGGAATTGCAAACTGGTCCCTGTGAGGCCCTGGGACTGAGTGGGAGGAGCCCCTGCCTTGTTCCTTACTTGGAGTCTCTCCAGAAGCTTCCTAACCCTCTTGTGTTTGGAGGCTTCTGTGCTTTCTTAATTTCTGTGGCGCTCTCACTTGGACCAGCTTCCGCTGGGATCTTTCACAGTTAAGGGTAAGAGCCAGGGGTATTAAAAGCAGGGGTCTGTGATGCTAAAGTCTTTGATATTTTAGCACCCTCTCATTGCCATGTGCCATGTTCAAGCTCATGGTCTCAGGGCCTGAATACCAATTGTTTCCCTATTGACATGGTTTATAATTTTATATTGAGGATTAAATTAACATATCACCTTATTAACCCCATGCCTACTCTAATAAAGCAAAATAAAGCCAAAAAATGTAAAAATTTGAAGGTAAAATGTTCAAGAGTTGGTTAAGGTTATCTGTGTTTAGTAAGAAGTGAGATAATCTTTTTTGTTGATTTGTTTCTAAAAAATTGGCAAGAAAACTCATGTTGTACCCTTGTTACTTGGAGTGCAAAAATCATGTATTCTGTAGAAAGGTGTGGCCACATCTACCATGGTGGGGATTGTGATTTTATATATACATATATATATATATATATATATATGTACACATATATACATATATATATATATATATATATTTTTTTTTTTATAGGCATACGTGGGAGAACTGGTTCTTCTAAGGTAGATCTCTTTGGTTATGGATGTGGAGGACTTGTATATTTAGGCCCTTGTTTCATGGCTGGGGATGTCAGAGCTCATGTGTGTGCAGTGTGGCTCCAAGATTCTAGAGGGAGCAGTCAGCATGTGTCTTTTTGCAAAAGAAGGAAAAGGAAACAGTATGCTCACAGAGCCTCAACGATGAAGAAGGAGTCCTCTCGCACAAACAACAGGAAGAGGTGTTGGGGAGCCCCACTTAGGTGCTCACCCTTCTGCCCTCCATTCTGCCTTGGTGGCCCCATCACTGATGCCCAGTGGAGGGAGGGGCCTGTGTCTCTGAGAGCAAGGAAACCTGGGCCAGAGACCCAGTTCCTTCCTTCTCCTTTGGCCTACCTTCACTGGCCACAGTCCTGTAATGGGTTTAGCTTGGGGTGCTGTAGAAAACAAGGGACTCCTAATAGTCGGGCTCGCTAGAAAGGAGAGAGGGTAGTGAGTCAGGGGCACAGGCACCAGTGTGCTGCCCTGCTCAAGGCTGTTTTGGAGAAATGGACTGTGAGTGTCTTTTGGGGCTGCCTTAACTTGGCTTCTGGAGAATGAGGGATAAAGTGGGTTCCTAAAAGGATGAGAAGGATTCCAATGGTATGAGGAAAATTTAAGGTCTTAGGGTATGATACCAAAATATTTGTTTAATCATGTCCTCTGTTAAACAGTATATTTTAGTGAAAACTTTGGGAATTAAAGGTTCCGATAGCATGCCTCAGAGCAAATGAAGCATCTATCGGTATATTAATCGACTTTCCCGG
This sequence comes from Perodicticus potto, assembly GCA_963574655.1. Classification (NCBI taxonomy): domain Eukaryota; kingdom Metazoa; phylum Chordata; class Mammalia; order Primates; family Lorisidae; genus Perodicticus; species Perodicticus potto. The sequence continues at coordinate 3,472 of CAUYRH010020931.1, read as the reverse complement.
ATCATATATTGAGCTGATTTGTCAGAATCCATTAAGCTGGTAGACAGTATGACATTTCAAGTGCAAGTTGGAAATACATGTTATGGTTGAAGGAGAAGGTCAGGTCCATCTCAGTTAATGTTAATCAATGATCAGAGACCAATATGTCACTGTTAAATGTTCTTGCTCATTTTAATTGTTAACCTAATGTAGAGGTTCATCAGCAAACATTAGGAGTGTTTGTACATGTGAAAATTGAGAACAGTTTTCCTACTAAATCTTCATTCAAATTCATCGGTCCCCCCACACTCCATCTTCTCTGCACCACTACCACAATCTCTAATTCTCAAGAAATTCCAGAGCTGCTCACTCTACCATTTCTGGCGAATCTTTGTTCTTCCTTCTGAAGGTCTGTGCCTTAAACATGTGAATGTTATTGGAGGTTGGCAAACCTTTATCCTTCCTTCTGAACATGTGAATGTTATTGGAGGTTGTTGGTTAGCCATACTAGGGAGACCCCAGGGCTTAAAAAATAGTACAATAATCACAGACTCATGTGGTTGAGACTCACCAACTTCAACTTCAGCCCTTGTCTTTTTGTAAGGACCTCAAGCAATTTTGAAATGGTATGAAGTCAGTTTTCCTTAGTACTTAAAATAACTGGTCTATATAATATCATAATATCACGTGTAACCATGCAAATGTACTTTTTAACATCTGGAAAAATAGAGTTCAAGGAATGCTTTTGGCTTGCACAATTAGTCATTTCTGGCATTGAACAAGGGTTTGTTGAAGGGGAAATGGTAGGACAGATTTATACACTGGAGCAAATTGGTAAAGTGTCCAGTTGACTCTGTAGGATGTAGGAGAAGCCCAGATGGAACCAATGATCATTTGGAGACTGGCCAGAGGCGTGACCCCAGCCCACTTGAGGAGAATAAATCTCAATTACAGGTTTGTTCTTTGCAAGGAAAAAAAGCAGCTTAAAATGTTATATTTTCTGAAAGTTAACTTTAGGAATGGCCATTGGAACCAAATATTTTTCTTCTGTCAATGTTAATTACATATCTTTGTTCATATTCTGTTGCTAATGGTTTCTCTACAACTTAAATTCTAAAGTTGTGTTTAAAAATCTTCTGAACAGTCTAGAGTAGTATTTTAATAAAGCAAACCAATATGAGAAGAAAAATGGGTGTCTTAACAATATATAGTGTCTGTTTATATCAGTTTTTCTTGTTTGAAAAGTTTTTGACAACTTTGTTGAACTATGTTTTTTTATTTTTATAATTTTTTTTTTTTTGAGACAGAGACTCCTGTGTCACCCTCGGTAGAGTGCTGAGGTGTCACAGCTCACAGCAACCTCAAACTCTTAGATTTAAGCGATCCTCTTGCCTCAGCCTCCCAAGTAGCTGGGACTACAGGTGCCCACCACAATGCCTGGCTGTTTTTTTTTGTTGTTGTTGCCATTGTTGTTTAGCAGGCCTGGGCTGGGTTCTAACTCACTGGCCCCAGGGTATGTGGCCAGTGCCCCAAGCATTGAGCTATAGGTACTGAGCCACTATGTTTGATTTTTGTCTGTGGATAAGCTTCTTGCGCTGAGTTAGTTCCCTTCATTGCTTTAAGTCATTGGGACCCATTCCTCTTAGAGAGAAACAGAAATGGGGTGCTGTCTTATGAAAGTAGTATCCCATCAGTTGGAAAAATAGTCATGATTTTCAGAGCAAAAGGCTCAGGTCACAGGTTCTTGGGGCATTTGTAAGAGAGGATTGTCTCCATTCTCAAGAGCTGGGGGTACCAGCTGTCTAGACTGTTCACTCTTATTAAATGTACCAATCTAAAAAAATGATGAGTTATGGGCACTGTCTTAACTTTAGTCAAAATTGAAAACCCAGTCTCTGGAATAAACAAGGTTGCCAGTCTGAAGCCCTTTGGCTTTTGAAAGGCTTTTTGTTCCTCTCAAATTTCTTTTGTTGTTTTCACCTTCAAATCCTCAACTCTTTATCTCTCATGAGTATTCTCTTTTGATTTCTTTCCTCCTGCAAACATGATGGCTTCCTTTCTCTCCTCTTTTCCAGGATGTAATCCCCTAGCCTCTGCTGGATCAGTATGTGTCGATGGCTGACCCAGCTCGAGCTTAGACTGTCAATACCAATGTAGCCAAACACTGCCTGCAGCTTCCTGGGGTAGGGCAGACCCTGGGTAGGCAAAATGAAAGATATATACAAAACTGCCTGAAAGATATATACAAAACACTGGCTTCTGATGTACAGGTAAAAGCAGCCTGTTGAGAGGCGTGCACAGAATAGGTTGGGTCAGCTGGGTAGGAATGAGAGGGGAGCCGCAGCAAGGCTTGCTGGCCTGGCGTCTGTTGGGCATAGACCAGCATGTTTACTGGTCCCTGATAACGTAAAGCTTGAGGTGACCAACAGCTGGCAGCGTGCGTTTGGCTCCAGCAATACCGCATAAGATACACTGGCTTACGCTTGCTTATTGTGATCATGTCTCCTGTGCACCCCTAGTGGGCAATACGTCAGACCCTGGCCTTCTATGTCCCCGAGCTGGCTGTGATTCTGGAATCAGTGGACGGCAGCCGACTTGGTGCCCATCTTCAACGGGTTTTTAAAGGACCTAGATGAAGTACACAAAGGACTTTTTAAAAACCTGTATGATTTTCTAAATGTAGGAAGAAGGGTTAAAAGCAAAAACAGCCCTCCTTTCTCCAGATCAATTCTGTTAAACCCTGGATCCGTGTGGTTTCAGTGCAAAAAAACAATGCAGCTGTCTCACAGCCTTCGGCTGCGATGTACTATCCAGAATTTTGTAGTGGGTTTCCTTTTACCGAGGGGTAAATATTTAATCTTTTCTCCTGATGTTTCTGTCCTTTAGGATTGTAATTCCGTGGATGATGGTGGACACATGGCCGAGCACACACTGTGCAGGAGAGACTGAGGCCCCTGGCCAGCGACCTGACTTGCCCAGAAGTCACCCAGGGGAAGAGCCTGGGCTGAAGTCCAATTTCAGTTTTGCATGAAGGGCTTTTTCTGCAAGATGTTGCTGTTTCCCTTCTTGCTTTCTCTACCCCCACCCCAAAGGGCTGATGAATATAAAAACAAGAGTTTAAAAATGACCTAGAGAAACAATTACTCTCATCCACACAACCAAGAGCTGCCCTTGGCTTAAGTCTGGTGCGTGATGGACCAGGTTGGATTTTCCTGTCCCAGCTCTGCTCTCTGATAAGCAGCACTGGTGCTTTGTCTCCTGAGTGCACACAGACTGGAGTCTCTAGGCGGGAAATCATGAAAGAAGGGAGACCCGGGGCATTCAGAGGTATAGAGCATGTATACCAGCCCCAGAACAAGGTTGGAAGCCCACAGCAATGCAGTCAGTGCCACTGAACAGCCGTGGTAATTCACAGCCACACTGGGTCCTAGACTAGTAGGTATTGGTGAAAAATTTATAATCTGAAGTATAATAAAAGGGAATATTTGTGGTC